>JAQPPZ010006259.1:0-10902 GCA_028583015.1 Wollemia nobilis
GATTCTTGTGAATGTGTAGACACCTAAAATGCGTCATGTCGAGGTGACTACTCATATGGGACATGCTAGAAGACCATATGGAAGATCTTGGATAGATTCCAAGGTATAGCAGTGGTTCTAACCACTCATTTAGGCATTTTGGCCTAATCAGTGTTGGTCATGGCTGACACCCATGGTTAATAGAGCTGACCGTGCCTCAGAGCCATGGCTAGCCTCAAAAATTAGTTGGACCTTAGCTGACCCAAAATCGGTTACAATGGCCAATTGGTTGCAGATCCGAGCAGTTAGAGGGTAGAAAATTCCAGAAGTTTCTATTCAACTGCCCCAACTATCCCTTCTTGATCTTGGCTTCTCCATGAAGCTAAGACATGGCCTCCTCAAATGCTATAAAACCCCCCTCCAAATTGGGGAAAGATATAGAAGAATCTTGAGTTGAAGAGTAATGAAGCCCTATCGAATTGCATACTCACTTGCATACATTGAGAGGAGCACTTTTGCTGCCCAATTGGAGATCAAATGGCATTTGGAACCAAGAAGGCTATGGAGGGCTAGGAGAAATCAAGAAAATCAATTGAGCCCAATCCATCACCAATATGAGCAATTCAACTACCAAATCTATTAGAGGACATCGTGGCGACCCTTGATCATCAATTCATCAAGGGGAATTGGAGATTTAAGACCGACATTTGAGGGCAATTTCATTTCTAGCTCAACCATGGCTGTCAACCATGGCTAACAGTGCCAACCGCTTCACAGACCCACGATCAAGGTTTAATTTCCTTTTCCCTTGGTTTTAGCAGTAGTTTACATTTTACTTGCTTTATATTAGATACATTTGATCTAGATTTACTTTATTAGAGACAATTGTGTGGTAGAAATAGGGATTTAAGGCTTACTTCCTTCCTTTCTTGTTATTTAGTAGCTAGATTGGCTATGGCTAATTCTCATGTTCTTATGCTTTCAATTGCTTAATTAGAGCATTAGATAGATTGATCTATGTTTCCTTTACATTTCTTGATGGTCAATTATCATGTTTAGAGTAGATTTCTATGCTTTATGTACTTTCTTGATTTCAAGCTTTCATGACAATATTTTGTATAATTTCCTCTAAAAGCCTCATCAAGAGAGGCCTCCTTTGCTTCTAATTGCTTCTTGTTGTTTCTTGAATGTAGGGTTAATAGGGTCTTGACATTCAAAGCAACAAATGCCTCTAATCATGGAGAAGAAGGCTACATTTGCCTTAGAGCAGTTCATGTCAACCTAGGAAGCTTGTGGATTACACCTACCCTTGCATGGGGACTTTTCTTGATTGTAATAATTGTATCACATTGGGTATCCCTAAGAGGGATGGATTTGTAATCGAGTTTCATTGGAAATTTAATAAAAAGAAACCCTTCTTTGTGGTTATTTGTAAATTTGTCTTTCTTTCATGCTTTATGTGATGTTTCAATTATTATTAGCTTAGGTGTATGCATCCTAGATTGCTACAGAAGGCGATCATGGTGGAAACCCCAAAATTTTTGTGATCACTGATGTATTTTCTCTATGTTTTTGTTGTAGGTGCTAGCCATGGTTAATAGCCATGGTTAAAAGTTGTCATCATACCACAGAGCCATGGGCAATAGTTGTAGCCATGCACCTGATAGATGCGATCAATAGAGAACAAAAAAAGTAGACATCAGACACCATCATCAGACTTGGATCTGAGGTAGGGTCATTTTTCCTCTCTATATTTTTCTATCTATGTTTTTATAGAAGCAGAATGCAATAGATGGATGTTAATTAGAAAACATAGCAAAAAGTAAAATGGGGAAATCCTAGATGCTTTTTTAGTTTTCTACTAGTCGTTGCTAGGAATAGTGGATCTCTGATTGTAGTCCACCCTAGTCTCCAATGGTCTAGGACATTGCTTGTTTAGATTTTGCATGTATGAGGCCCAATCAGTGGCCAATTTCTTCATAGATAGTTGCATTCTCTAAAAAATCATTTAGCATAGTCATGCATTCTCTTAAAATCAAACGTTCTTTTGAAAAGCATGTAGGAAAATCATTTGAATGTTGTTTTATGCATTTTATTTTCATGCAAAGTAAAAAGAACCACACACACCATGACACATTGTAAATGCTAGTGAGTTGGAAGTCACATCCAACCACTAGTAGGGTTCAACGATGGTGGTAGTGATTTCCATCCATTGGCCCAACTCCCTCGATCCTTTTGTTACTAGACCAATACCGGATCCAAGATGCCATCATAGCCCATGGAAAATTTGCATGTATCTCTCTTAGGAGAGGTATATAGCTGACTACGGGTGAACAGGGTGAGGACCGGGAGGACCTGTGCTCCCTGACCATGTGTGGACTTCATTACCACATATTATAGGTGGGATTACGTGGCCTAGAGTTCATTTCCAGGTTGTCGAGCTATGAGTATACAGGTGAAAGCCATTAAACAATTGAGTATATCATCAACATATTGAAAACATGATGAGAGTTACTTTTTGATACAACAAATCTCAAAACACATCAAAATAGTTTAGGGCTCACAAACAAAAATTTAAAAGAGATAATCATTATTGTTTACTTTGTTTGCCTTAAAACTTACATACGAGATAATATAATATCATGGTGCGTACACGGAGAGGCCGATCCGGGCATAGACCCGAGGTCGAGGCCGAAGCTCCACCCAATGCACAACAAGATGCGTAGAGCCCTCAACCATAGAATCCTCTCGAACATCATTCGATGAGTATTAGAGGGGATAATTCTATGCATGGGGATCCTATTGAGAATACCCCGATTAGAGGAGCCACTAGACACTCCTCGAGACATAGATCAGAGCATGGGGCTTCCCAGCATGGGGGTCCCAGATAGGTTAGCATTTACCATGACCGCATTCCATGTGGTTCCATGGGATCTACTGAAGAGTATGTCATAGAGGGATCCAGATTGGTACCCCTTCGACCTATAGCTAAGGGAGGCTCAAGGCCCCCACCATCTGAGTATAGACAAGTTCAAGATCCACCCATTCAGGGGTAAACAGAGAGGGACGCTTCCGAGCGTAGACCCATGCAAACTCCCCATAGAGGTGAACCTTGTAAGATCACCATAGACATGTCTAAAGTGGGAGAAAATGGTATGCCACCTCATGAGCCATGGCATAGTAGATAGTTAGATGGTCTAGATAGAGTCTTAGGATAGCTAGGTTATAAACCTACTCCTACGCCTTCTCGTTCTATGAGCGTGCATAGCGGTAGTACAATTAGGACCATCAGAGAACCTAGGGAATGCTCCAAGCGTTCTCATGATATGCATGCCCTTGCATCCCATGTGGGCACAGAGTATAGGTGACCACTGAATGCAAATGTCATCTTCATAGACAAGGGCAAGAGCATAGCAGATCAGTCCATTGGAGGACACACTCACAAAGCCGCTCGAATAGAGTGCACACACCAGAGGCCTCATACGGCTGATCACATAGATAGATCTCACAAGCTGGTGTCAGAACAGAGATATCATATCCTCCAAGACCAATTGGAAGATGTTCATGTAGAGTGGGAATACCTCAAAAATGAGAACACTCAGAGGCAAAGGTTCATAAGACAATGCTTATACGAACAACGCATGCATGAGCAATGCATCCTTGATCAAAAGGAGCATGTTGAGAGGGAGGACCAATTGGCCAGTGTCGGTTTACCTCCCCATAGTGAGTACAGGGAGAGCATTGATAGATGAGCTGCTTCATAGCCCGAGTTCCACCCTGACCATATAGACACCCATACTCGCCATACGACCCAACATAGAGATCGATGCCCTACATCTGAACATCATGGGCATAGGCAGTATGAAGAAGAAGTGGGAGAGGAATTAGATCAAGAATATCCTAAAATCTCCCAAGTCAAAGTGGATGATGAGCCTAGTCCTCCACCTCGATCGAAGAGGAATATGCCTCCAAAGGTGCCTCAAAGGCAATCCAGAGAAGAGGAGTTCCTATCTTCGTAGGCCTATAAGGCCTTGGTAGAAAAGGTTAAAGCTATCGAGAAGCAAGGAATGGCTTATCAAAATCCTACCTTGAATAAGATTCATAATGAACCTTTATGCCCATCAGTGCCTATTCTAGCCTATCCTGAGCATTTTGAGATGCCTAGGCTGGAAAATTTTAAAGGAGAGGAGGATGCTCAGGAGCATGTTACGAGTTTTTTAGACATGTGCTTTCAGATTGAAAGCAATGATGCCTTGCTCCTATGGACCTTCATTACAACCCTCTCAGGCCCATCTAGGAGTGGTTTAATCAACTCAAGAGGCACAACATCACCAGTTTTGAGCAATTGGTCGATGCATTTCTTGAATGCTTCTCCTTTGGCATCAAGAAAAAGGTGAACCTATCCGATCTGGCTGCTTTAATGCAACATGATGATGAGCCAATTATGGATTATGGGAAATGATGGAGAAATATGATGGTAAAGCTACCATTCTCCATCCCTACTTCTGAATTAACTTGAATGTTTACGAAAAGTTATGCAAAGCACATTTCATTATTATTATAGTTGCAGCAATATCAAACCTTCGAGGAGGCTTTGGCGCAAGCCAAAGTGATAGAGGATATCAAGTTATAGGAGGGTAACTTGAAACTCAAGAACAAGAAGGAATGGAACAAGAAGAGCACCAAGAAACAATAGGCCAAGCCGACCCACATTAATCAGGTGGTTCTAAACCTTCAGAAAGGGGATAAGGGGTAGCAACAATGAAATTATCAAGCCCAACCTCCTCCTACATAGTATGAGCAGTGCAACAACAACCAGAAGGGTAAGGATAAAGAAATATGCCCTCCTCACATATTCACTCAATTATCAGAATCGTTGACATCGATTTTCCATCAATTGTGCGAGGCAAAGGCAATAAACTTACCAAAAATCAAATTAGTGGACCCTAATCAACCCAAGCCTAAGGGGTATAAGGATGATCAGTATTGCATATTTCATCGAATGAAAGGTCATGACATAGAAGTATGTTGGTCTTTCAAACATTTAGTGCAAAATATGATCGAAAGAGGTAAGCTTCTTATGGACAACCCGCAAGCACCAGACAACTAGAATATGGGGATTTACAAAAATCCTCTACCCAACCATGAGGTACCAAGGAACAATGTTGGCCAAGTCAATCAAGTACGCATCGAACCACCAACCCACGGGTTCATCGAAATGGTCAACGTCATCACAAGACATGCGAGGTATGAAAGACCAAATCAACCTCCATTTCCCATTAGAGTCCAAGTTGTACCTCCTCCAAGGCCAGCCCAGAATGTGCCAGGCCCACCAACTAGACCGGTGGTGACAATCAGAAGTAGGTTAGTTCAAAACCTACAGATGACTCCAATGAAGTTGTCTATTTATGAGCTGATTCAGTAGTCTCCCAAGCATAGGGAGATGCTTATGGACATTCTAAGGTCCATAGAAGTGTAGTCCTAGGATCCTAAAGCATTCACACACTTCATGGGACACGTGCAATAGTGTCAAGAACCGATTATACAATTTTATGATCATGAAATCAAGATGGTTTCCACTATCACAGTGGACCCACCGCTTCATATCATTGCATGTGTAAACCACAAACCTTTCAAGTGGGTTTTGATTGATACGAGATCATCAATCAATATAATCATGACCAAGGCATTGACATACCTGAAGTTACCAAAGATGCATATCATACCTTCTGCCTTCACGTTGAGAGCTTTTAATGATGCATTATGCTCAACTATCGACACTATAGTCTTACCCATTCAGGTGGGACTGAAGACCATCCTAATGATGTGTCATGTGATTGAAGGTGCTATGTAGTACAATATACTTCTAGGATGGCCTTGGATAAGAGAAATGCATTGTGTCCCTTCCATTCTCCATCAATGTATCAAATATGTGCATGAGGGACAGGTTCACGTAGTACCTTCAGATGAAGAACCATTCAAATACATGAATTTAGAAGATTTATCGGGGGACTTCATGCTCCCCTCAATGCACCTGGACATACGACCAATGTCATCGATCAAAGAGCCAGGAGGTAAAATGAAATAAGTGTGTGCCAAACCTACAACATCCATATCTCAATGATCGGAGCACACGATAACTGCTTCTACTAAACCATCTGCATCCATAATGCATCGGGATGATAAGAAGCTAAAGGTAAATATGGGTAAAAAAGAGATAAAGCGAGCACCCAAACCAGTTGTCATCGAGGTCCCTACTCCCATGGAAGTAGAGGATGCTCAAGGAGAAGTCGAAGAGGCACCTCAACCTGCTTCACCTACGTCTTCAGTAGGGTCATCTGCACCGCAGGTGACCATTCACTTGGTTAATCCTAGATTAGGGGAATATATCATGCAGAATGTGATATTTATGTCGATCATCGAGACTGCACAGGATATGGGCCGACCACAAGCCCATCGCCTTCCCATAGGGATGGTGGTACCACTAGGGGTACCTCCTAACCAAACCAATTTCATCTATGGAGGGCTCGACCAACTTGCATCTCGCACTTCCATGGATGAGGATGATGATGAACCATTCACTATGAATGTTCATTATCTTTCTAACCTAGAGTATACCTTACGATATTTTGAGCGTTACCATTGGCATGGTTACGGTCTCAGATTATTCGAGTAGGGGCGTAGGAGGCCTTACGAACCATAGTATCAGTTGCCTACTGATAGGTTTGGGTTAGGATATTATATTGGAGGATAGGATGAACTCCTCATGGCATCTTTAGACCACCTGTACCTCAGTCTAGGGGGTGAAGTCGACTTCAATCCTTATCACCCCAATCCCTCCACCTTTCGAAGGGATAACCGGTTAGTGTCTTACATCACTATAGAACCACCTGAGATATATCACGAAGACATCTTGGTGGAGACCGGTCTAGAGCACATCCCAAGAGACAACTTGGATGAACAAATCCATGGGGCAACCGATGACACAGGCCTACAAGTTCAGAATACTAGCATAGAGATAGATTCTGAGTCAGAAGATCATTCTGACGAGGACAGAGTAGAGTCCATATTTGAGATAGGTGGACCGAGTTGCATGTATGAGAGTGATGATGATGATGAGTCCTCAAGCAATGAGCAATCTGAGGATGAGACTGAGGTGGCTTACCTGAGCCCTCTAAATTTACATCATCTGTTACCCTTGGAGATAGTCATCGAGGATGAGCAATCCTCCATTGATGATAGTAGTTATCAAGAGTGGGCTTACATGGGGCCCCATCTTCCTGATCTCCCAGTTCCAGTAGGTATCGGTGAAGGTTTTCATTATGATAGTGATGATGAAGATGAAATAGAGAGAGCCTACTTGGGACCTCCCTACTTGCATCATCATAATGCACCATACACTATAGAGGATATGTACAGAGATATCAATCTCCACCTATGCCTCAGAGGAAGAGCTCCTAATTTAGATAGGATTTATCATATGGTCTTCCCTAATCCACCAACATTCAGAGAGCTCCTAGAGCCTAGCGATCCTATTTTTGAGTCTATCCATAGACCGGATCCAAAGATCCCCATACCCCTAAAACCACATCTCGAGGATGGAAGTTACACAAATGTAGAGTCACATGCACATGGTCCTAGAGACATGATCCATTCCATCAATATGATCTCCATTTATTTGACCACTCCACTTCACAACCCAGTCGATCCCTCCAAACCATTGTATCTTGATGTAGATGCTATTGATTGGGATCACGTTGACTCACCACTAGAGCCTGAATATTTCTTCCCTAATGAAGAAATGTTGCAACCTTTTCATTTTGTGCTAGGCTATGCACATGATGTTTATCATGTTGAGGATGCTTCCAACATGGAACCCATAAACCCAGTAGATGACATCCACTTGATCCCTACGCCTCACCAGCTTGAGGAGGGATCCCACATGTCAGTAGAGGAAACCTTTGAAGTGGATATCAGCAATGATCCCACGAATCCTAAGAAGGTTAAATTTGGAGAAATTTTATCTCCTGATGAGTGTGCCAACCTCATCCCTCTACTGAAAGAGAGACCTGATCTCTTTGCTTGGACTTATAAGGACATGTCGGGTCTAGATCCAAAATTGGTTACTCATAACCTTTCGCTAGATCTCTCAAAAAATCTAGTCAAGTAGAAACTCAGGAAGATGCATCCAACAGTAGCCTTAATGGTTAAAGATGAATTGCAAAAGTTGTTGGATGTAGAGTTTATCATTTCCATTGACTATCCAGAATGGGTATCAAACATGGTGCCTGTAGGAAAACCTGATGGAAGGATCCGTATCTGTACAGATTTTAGAGACCTCAATAGGGCAACACCAAAGGATTCATTTTCATTGTCGAACATAGATGCTCTCGTAGATGCAACTATGGGTCATGAAATGCTCTCCCTAATGGATGGTTTTTTTGGTTACAACCAAATTTGGATTAAGCCCGAAGACCAACACAAGACCGCATTCATAACGCCATGGGGGACATTTTGTTATAAGGTTATGCCATTTGGCCTTAAGAATGTTGGTGCTACATATCAGTGGGCTATGACATATATCTTTCATGACTACATGCATAAGATCTTGGAAGATTATATCGATGACTTGTTGGCAAAGTCATTGCTGCGTTCAGAGCATGCAGAGGTCCTGAGGAAGGTCTTCGATCACCTGATAGAGCATAATGTCAGGTTGAATCCTAAGAAGTGCGTATTTGGCATAACTTCAAGAAAACTCTTGGGATTCATCATTTCAAAATGAGGGATCGAAGTAGACCCAACAAAGGTCAAGGCCATTTTAGAAATGCGTCCTCCCATGAATATCAAGGAATTAAGGAGCCTTCAGGGCAAAGTAGCATCCATAAAGTGATTTATCGCACAATTATCGGATAAATATCGACCCATGAATTGATTGCTACACAAGGGGGTCCCATTCAATTGGGATGAGGACTATCAAGCAGCCTTTGCTGAGATTAAGCAATACCTAGTGACATCGCTAGTACTAGCTCCACCAAGACCAGATGTACCATTCTTGCTATATATATCGGCAACTGACTTTGCATTAGGGACCATGTTAGCCCAAAATAATATGCAAGACAAAGAGCAAGCCATATATTACATTAGCCAAACCTTGGTGAGTTACGAGCTAGGATATGCCTACGTGGAAAAGTTGTGTTTAGCAGTAGTGTTCGCTACAAAGAAATTGTGGCATTATATGTTAAGTCATACGACGTATGTCATATCAAAACAAAATCCTTTGCAGTATATGATGAGCAAGACGTATCATAATACACGTACTATGAAGTGGATCATGTTATTGATAGAATTTGATTTGGAATTCATTAGCCAAAAGTCCATTAAGGGATAGGTCATAGCTGATCAACTGGCTGAGGCGCCTCTAGAGAATAGTAGGCCTCTCACCATAGAGCTACCTGATGATGCAGTTTTTGCATTATCAGAAGCACCTGAACCCGAAGAACCAGATAACAAAGCTGATATGACCTTGTTCTTCGATGGTTTGAAATGTGAGCAAGGGGGTGGTGCAGGAATAGTGTTGTTCACGCCGCAAGGTGCTCCCATGCCCTTGTCATTTAAGTTGGACTTTCCTTGCACTAACAATAATGCTGAATACGAAGCCCTAATCTTGGGCCTCCAAACAGCTATCGCCATGAAGATCAAAAGGTTAAATATCTTTGGTGATTCCCTTCTCATTGTCAACCAAGTGAAGGGACTCTTTCAATGTAGGTGTCCTATCCTGAAGGCCTACAAAGATCTTTTTGATACTTATCTAGCTCAGTTGGAGTGGTATGACATCGAGGCAATCCCTCATTCATAAAATAGATTTGTAGACACTATGGCATCTTTGGGATCCTTAATCCCTCAGAATCCATCTATCGATTTTACTACCATCCATGTTAAAATATTGTCACACTCTGCTATGTAGCATGAAGCTTTGGATAACAAAGAGTCAATCAACATGATTCATATAGAACCAAACCATGAGTGGTTCTATAGAGCCAGAGACTTTCTCAAGAGAGCGCCCTGGGGGTCATTGATCTCGTAGGGTCCTACGGGGAATGGTACCACCATTCACCATAAGGTTATTTCCCAGTCTGCATTTGCAAATGTTAAACCATAGGGGGAACATGTTGTCTTGTTAGTTGAGGCTGAGATCTATCAGAGCTAGATGTCATAGATACATGACTTCCTAAAACTTGGTGTAATCCCTCAAGGATTATCGCGTGTCGTGAAACGCACATTTAAATAGAAAGCGACAAAGTATGTCTTGTTAGGAGATATTTTGTATCGTCGAAGCTACGATGGAGTTCTCCTTCATTGTCTTGAGCCCCAAGAATCATCTTGGGAAATTTTGCAAGCTCACGATGGTACGTGCGGTGGCCATTTTAGTGGCATGGCTATCGTCAAGTGCATCCTTCGCATGGGCTATTATTGGCCTACTATGGAGAAGGATTGCAATGTGTATGTCAGGAAATGCGTTAAATGTTAGCATCATGCTAATCTTGTGCACTTGCCATCATAGGCCTTACAACCCATTCAAGCGGCTTGGCCATTTGCTCAGTGGGGTTTGGATCTAATCGATAAGATCTCTCCTCCATCATTGGGTCGACATACATTCATTATTACGGCTACTGAGTATTTTACTAAGTGGGTGGAAGTAATCCCATTAACAACGACAACTGGAGCACGTATTGCTGAGTTCATACTCACCAATATCATAAGTCATTTTGGGATACCATCCAAGATAATTTTGGATAATGGAACATCATTCAAAAACAAAATTGTGAGGGCTTTGACGTCCAAGTACAGGATCAAACATAGTTTTGCGACTCCATATTATCCGTAGGAAAATGAGAAAACTAAGGCTTTAAAAAATAGAGTGGT
>JAQPPZ010006260.1:0-10849 GCA_028583015.1 Wollemia nobilis
CCTCTCGTTGTAGGTAGGCGGGTTACAAGAGCTATATCCAAAAAATAGAGTAGTGACATGCACTAAAAAATCATACTAAAAACTTCTTGTAAATTGGTATGTATTTTATACCAACCAACCATCTGTTTACTATAGTTATATTATTATCTTGAGGCCTCACAACAGCAAGATCTCCTGAATATTTTTTAAATTTTCTAAAATGAAAAATAATTTCTTTACAAGTGAAATGGCTCCTACTGGTGATGGAATGAAGGGAGACAAATGTTCTACTGAAAAGTGTATCCTCAAAAATTTTAGTCATATATCAAAATCCAACAACCCATCGACATTTGTGCAAATTAAAGGTACATTTGAAATCAAGAGGATATAGAAGCCCATAGGCGTATCGGGTGCGGTGCAAACAAAAGCATACGAAACGCTAAGTCCTACGAATGAAGAAGAAGGACTAAAGTGCATGAAAAAGGGAAAACAAACGAACTAAAACGAGATATAAATCAAATGTAAAGTGCAGCCCTTCTTTTTTATTAATTTTGCTTTAAGACTAGGTTACAATACGTCTCCTTCCTTTTTAGGAGCTAGGAGCGTTAGATATAGCTTTGTTACACCACGGATGGTACACTTCCCTTCGAGATCTTTCGCGTGCCCACATTTGAAATGGGCGGGAAAAACGTCACCGTCGCTTGTGTGAATGCATTTGTATTTCCTTGCTGCTCCTCGAATTTCGAGATCCTGCATTCAAAGAGACAGTAAACGATAAATAGCACCTCTAGATGGAGGGAAATATGTAATTCCCAAGGCCTTCGGTTAATGCATGCATTAAATAATAAAAACGATAATAAAAACATGTCAGAATAAGATGAAATTTGGATAGAAGCATACAAACACCATTATGAACACACTACAAAAGGAATAGTTGAGAAATATATTGTATATTTCTAATCGCTCTAGGGTGGGATCATTACGACTGTCATAAAACATCAGAAGGCAACCTCCTAAATGTCCCATCCATAGGCCTCAAAAACACCTGCAAATTTGGGGTTAGGAAAAATGGGGCATTTTGAGACAACCCAGAAGGTTGGATTTTGTAGATTTGGCCCCAATCATCCTGTATCTGAAAATGCTCCCTGTGTGTTAGTGAAAGCAAAAAGCAATGAAAACACAGTCAAAACTCATCAGAATAGCATGAAATTTGAATGGAAGCATATATGAAAGACATAAAATAAAATGCAAAATGAACATTAAGGAAATATGCTACAAATTTCTAATCGCTCTGGGGTGGGGCGATTAGGACTACAATAGTGCGGGGGGCACCCGAGGCAGGACACCCTCGGGTGCCCCCCACACTATTGTAGTCCTAATCGCCCCACCGGTTTCAATACCAATCCACTTGGGATGGGTCCAAAACCTCCTAGGGGATTGTGCCAACAAATTGGGTGGGGTATTGTGGCCAAATATTCAAGTTTTGGGTCCAGATTGTGCTTCCAATATTCACCCAATAACCTCCCTTCCAAAAGAGAGATCAAGGATGTAAGAAGCACAAGTGAGGGGTGAGGATGTAATTCGGTAGCACTCCATTGCTCCAAATGCTCCTACTCTATTCTTTTTTTGGGGTGAGAAGACTCATCATTTTATAGACCTGAAGGTCTGCTTTGAATGAGCATGCAGAGGCATCACTTGGACATCATGCCTTGTCATGGGAGATAATATCCCTCCTTGATTAAGGGCTCCATGACTGCCTCTATGACTACCTCTTTGAGCTAAAAAATGCTCACTCGCACTCCCATGCATTGAATGTGGAGTTGAGTGGTAGATCTGAGCTATCATTTGTCACGGTTTGACCTTTTTCCTGTCAAACCTGCTATTCACCCCACCCTAGAGCGAATGCTGCTAATCGTCCCAGGGTGGCTCGAATACCAGTTTGTAGTCATCCTAGGGTGGAACGAGTAGGGAGAAAAGTGCCTAAAAGGTGCCAAATTGACCTTTGACCTTCCAAAAACTATTGTGGGAGTGGTTAGGACCACTGTTTAACCTTTGGTGGATGCCCTAGGGGCTATGTCTGTCAATTCGATCAGTGCTTGTCATCACATAATCGGATTGGTGTTGTTTTGGTGTCTACAGATGCCCCTTTTTGGGATGCGTTGTGCATGGCATAGTGTTCAACAAAAATAGATAACCAAAGTACTAATGATTAGGGTTTTTCAATAACCTAACCAACTTTTGATGCCCCAAGTATGGGAAAGGGCACACATTCTTGAATCCTTGCTTATGACGAGCTAAGGAGCTTAATTCAATTGTTAACCTTTTTTGATGAGGTGTTACTTGATCTTGGACATTGTTCAGTCATGAATAGGCAAAGGGCGCAACCTTTTGTTTGTGGGAACTAAGTGTATTTGTTGGTTGGTGACTAAGTGTGACTACCCCCTCAAGTGAGGAATCTATGAGGGATGATCGAAATGAGAAAAGTGATGAGTCTCTTGACCTAAGATGACTTTTTTAATGGTGCCTTCAGTTGTTTTTCGTTGAATTCTTATGCAATTTCCCAACAATATGACCTATTTTTGGTGGGTGTTAACCCTTTTTGTGATGCATTTTGGAGCTGAAATTGTCAAAAATCCATCATCCTGTGGAGTGGTCCGGCTATGGTAGCCTTATTAGGGAGTAGAATATTGATAATTTGTGGCCCTGACGTCTATTTTGTATGCCAAGAACATCAGGCGCAAAGGCACCTTTGTTTGGCAGTTTTATTGTTGTTTTTGGTGTATATTGAATGTAGTTTTTGTTGTTTTTGATTTTCTTACTCTGTAATCATCCCAGGGTGGGACGAATACCAGTTTTGTTATCATCCCATGGTGAGATGAATACTAGTTTTTTAATCATCCTAGGGTGGTACGAGTTCTAACTAGAGTGCTCATCCCAGGGTGGAACGATTACAGGCCTAAAAGCCTATATAAGGGCCAAAACTAGGTTTTGGGCTCATTTGCACTTTGTTTGGTGATTTGGAGGTGTGAGGAGGAGGAGTTCGAGTCTACGTAGTAGAGCGCTATCAATATTTTATGGATACCATGAGTTCATGGACTAGATTGTCGAGTGGTAGAGCCGAGGCAATATCGGTAGGTACTCCTACGCTTTATTTTGTTTATTTTTATTTTACAGTTCAAAACTATAATTTATTTTATTTGTTTTTCCATTTAAGCTAAGATCAAAACCCTAGTTTAATTATTCTGTATTTGTTTTTTGTTGCATTTTTTTAAGCTAAGATCAAATCCCTATGTGTTAGTGAAAGCAAAAAGCAATGAAAACACAGTCAAAACTCATCAGAATAGCATGAAATTTGAATGGCGGCATATATGAAATACATAAAATAAAATGCAAAATGAACAGTAAGGAAATATGCTACAAATTTCTAATCGCTCTGGGGTGGGGCGATTAGGACTACAGTAGTGCGAGGGGCACCCGAGGGCAGGACACCCATTGTTTGGGGCTTGGTTTCAGCACCAATCCACTTGGGATGTGTCCAAAACCTCCTAGGGGGTTGTGCTAGCAAATTTGATGGGGTATTGTGGCCAAATATTCAGGTTTTGGATCTAGATTGTGCTTCCAATGTTCACCCAATAACCTCCCTTCCAAAAGAGAGATCAAGGATGTAAGAAGCACAAGTGAGGGGTGAGGATGTAATTCGATAGCACTCCATTGCTCCAAATGCTCCTGCTCTGTTCTTTTTCTGGGGTGAGAAGACTCATCATTTTATAGACCTGAAGGTCTGCTTTGAATGAGCATGCAGAGGCATCACTTGGACATCATGCCTTGTCATGGGAGATAATATCCCTCCTTGATTAAGGGCTCCATGACTGCCTCTATGACTACCTCTTTGAGCTAAAAAATGCTCACTCGCACTCCCATGCATTTAAGATGGAGTTGAGTGGCAGATATGAGCTATCATTTGTCACAGTTTGACCTTTTTCCTGTCAAACCTGCTATTCACCCCACCCTAGAGTGAATGTTGCTAATCATCCCAGGGTGGATTGAATACCAGTTTGTAATCATCCCAGGGTGGAACGAGTAGGGAGCAGAGTGCCTAAAAGGTGCCAAATTGACCTTTGACTTTCCAAAAACTATTGTGGGAGTGGTTAGGACCACTGTTTAACCTTTGGTGGCTGCCCTAGGGGCTATGTATGTCAATTTGATCAGTGCTTGTCGCCACATAATCGGATTGGTGTTGTTTTGGTGTCTACAGATGCCCCTTTTTGGGATGCGTTGTGCATGGCATAGTGTTCAGCAAAAATAGATAACCAAAGTACTAATGATTAGGGTTTTTTAGTAACCTAACCAACTTTTGATGCCCCAAGTATGGTAAAGGGCATGCATTCTTGAATCCTTGCTTCTGACGAGCTAAGGAGCTTAATTCAAGTGTTAACCTTTTTTTATGAGGTGTTACTTGATCTTGGACATTGTTCTGTCATGAATAGGCAAAGGGCACAACCTTTTGTCTGTGGAAATCTTGAGTTCATGATTATAGAATACCAAGTGTTTGATCAGCTTGTGATAATTGGTTGTTTGTTGTCCCAAGTAGGAGCGTGATTGTCTTTGTCAATGATTCTTTGAATGCATGCCATTTCATTGATTGGGTGTGTATTTGTTGGTTGGTGACTAAGTGTGACTACCCCCTCAAGTGAGGAATCTATGAGGGATGACCGAAATGAGAAAATTGATGAGTCTCTTGATCCAAGATGATTTTTGTAAGGGTGCCTTCAATTGTTTTTCGTTGAATTCTTATGCAATTTCCCAACAATATGACCTATTTTTGGTGGGTGTTAACCCTTTTTGTGACTCATTTTGGAGCTGAAATTATCAAAAATCCATCCTCCCGTGGAGTGGTCCAGCTATGGTAGCCTTATTAGGGAGTAGAATATTGATAATTTGTGGCCCTGATGTCTATTTTGTATGCCAAGAACATCAGGCGCAAAGGCACCTTTGTTTGGCAGTTTTATTGCTATTTTTGGTGTATTTTGAATGTAGTTTTTGCTTTTTTTGATTTTCTTACTCTGTAATCATCCCGGGGTGGGACGAATACCAATTTTTTTATCATCCCATGATGGGATGAATACCAGTTTTGTAATCGTCCTAGGGTGGGACGAGTGCTAACTATAGTGCTTATCCCAGGGTGGAACGATTACAGGTCTAAAAGCCTATATAAGGGCCAAAACTAGGTTTTGGGCTCATTTGCACTTTGTTTGGCGATTTGGAGGTGTGAGGAGGAGGAGTTCGAGTCTACGTAGCAGAGCGCTATCAAGAGTTTATGGATACCATGAGTTCATGGACTATATTGTCGAGTGGTAGAGCCAAGGCAAGATCGGTAGGTACTCCTACGCTTTATTTTGTTTATTTTTATTTTATAGTTCAAAACCGTAATTTATTTTATTTGTTTTTCCATTTAAACTAAGATCAAAACCCTAGTTTAATTGTTCTGTATTTGTATTTTGTTGCATTGTTTTAAGCTAAGATCAAATCCCTAGTTTAAAATTTTTGTTGTTATTTCATTTTTTTGTTTTTTTTTTCTTTTTTTTTTGAATGTTTGTACTGTACATTTTGTTAATGTTGTTGTACAGTTTATTTTTGTTGTCATGTTTTAATGTTTTTGTGGTTTTTTTTGTTTTGTAGGTGGTGAAGAGTCGGTACCATCAATCGACGGTGTTCTCTGAAGTGTGGGAGGCACTGACTATGGCGGACTAGGAGTGGCTTGATGCCCTTGGGCTCAAGCAAGTGACTCGGTTAGAGCCTGTGGTGGGGGATTAGGCATATCTAATTGCCCTGATCAATTTGTGGGATCCTCGCACCAACACTTTTCATTTCCCAATAGGGGAGATGACAGTGACTCTGGAGGACGTTTATCAGATTATACGTATTTTGATAAATGGGCTGCCCATTTGGACTACTCGCAATTAGCGGATGGCGGTACTAACACGATGCTTTGGGCATGTGGTGGAGATGGGGTGGATGAGGCGGTGGAGAGGGTAGATGGGGGTTGCCTTATTGGTAGGATTTTGGTGTGGTGGTGGCTGGAGAGGGGCATGTTTGGAGTGAGGCATGCACTGCTCATGACTCTCATCTCAAAAATGCTGCTTCCCTACTCCTCAGGTGCGAGGTTCCCTTAGAACCTACTTGAGATGGTATTTATACTTATGGAGTGTCTGACCTTAATGCCCCTAATTATGAGGTGGGGTTAGACCTTACTGGCATAGCTTTATGATGAGATGTATGAGGTCTGCTATCAAATGCAGAATGGGATTGGATGTAACTACCTATTGCAATGCTGGGGGTGGCAGCACATAGCTATGGAGCGGTCATAGGGATTGCCTTGAACCACTCATGCAGAGATGGTAGATAGGTATATTGGTTATGCTACTCTATGGTGGAGGTCAGAGGAGCAGGGGCAGAGTCGGTGGTGGGCTGGTGTCGTAGGGAACTATGCCAATGCCTTCTCATGTCTTTCTCCAGGGGAGGTCTTCTGGCATCCATACTAGGGTTGTCCAGCTTGGCCTGAGGCTAGGGAATGGCTTCGACAGGTGCGTAGGAGGAGGTGGCTGATCGGGTGACATGGGACAGAGCAAGAGTACTTCCCATACGTCTGGGTGACACGATAGTTTGGGGTGTGCTAGAGATTTCCTGGTGAGCCTTTGATATATTGGTGTCCAGGCAATGAGAGGACTCTAGACTGGTCGATCATTGAGCTATTGGGTGAGGATTCAGATGCAGTGATCGATATCCCTAACGTGGATAATTTCGAGGCAACTATAGAGTATGACCAGTGGTGGACGATGCGGCGATGGTAGGGTAAGGGACATCTAGGAGGTGCAGATGCGACAACAGCAGGTGGTGATGATGCAGAGGCATCAGGGGAGGGTTGGGGCACTCCATGTGATGATGCAAATATGGTGGAGGTTAATGAATTGACTGGGGATGACCTTGGGATTTCGGGACAGATGGATATACAGGACATTCCAGAGTAGTGAGTGTCGGAGCAGCCCGCCATCTTGAAGATGCCCATGCCTCAGGCAGTCCTAGGGGACATGGAGGCTAGGTATCATGCTGAGATAGCATGATTGGAGGATCTACTGCAGAGATGAGATGAGGAGCATGGAGAGGTTCTAAAGGAGAGGTATATCCTGAAGGCTCAGTTGGTAGAGCAGGAGAACACATTGGCTGTGTAATGCTAGTGGTATGGGGACATAGATGCTTTGTGGGAGAGGGATCTCCTCTAGACTTAGTTGGCACAACCTAATGACTCATTGGTTGCATACCATTGGCAGGAGGTGGATTGGGTCCAGCATCGATTGGATTTGGAGGCAGAGATTATCCACCTTGGTGGGAAGTTACCTGAGCTCACTAGCGGTGGATATTTGTGCCAAACGATAGATAACGAGACTGAATAGTCTGCTTCCTCTCGTTGTAGGTGGGTGGGTGAGGGCAACACTAGTGGGTGTGATGCAGGTGCTGGCAGCACTAGTGGGCGTGATGCGAGGGCTGGCAGCACTAGTGGGCGTGATGCGGGGGCTGGCAGCAGCCATCCTGATAGGTACCATAGGACCCACACCACTGGGGGTAGTTCCAGTCACATCGATCCTACGTGATCATGGTGGTTGACTCCCTAGGCTTGGATTTTTTTATTTTTTGATGTTTTTATGAGGTCATAGGATCGACTTATTGTAGCCTACAGGTATTTTGGTGATATATATACATGAATTTCTTTTTGGTTATAAACTTGTCATGATTTATTGTTTATTTTATGCACATTTATTTATGTTGATGTATGCATGTGTTATTATGAATGCGATGTTTCTAATTATATGATGTATGCATATGGAATGGATGGAATGATTTTGTTGATAACTTGTCGATGGCACCATAGACTGTATGGGATTTACTGGCTTTCTGTACTATGTGATGACTTTTGCATGTGTATATTTTTTGTTTTTTTTTTGTTTTGTATTTTCCTATGGTGATGCAAGTATGGACATGTACAACATTTGTTTTAAAATGTAGTTAAGGTTTTTTTGAGACTCAAATGCTTTAACTAACTAGCCAAGACTGTACATTTATCTTACAAGACTTTTGAACAAGGTACAAATTAGACTTGAGTTTGACCAAGTTATTTCACATCCCTGTGTGTGCGATTGAATTTATTTATGTGGTATTTGTCAGGATACCGCCAGTGCCAAGTAGGATGTCCACCAAACCTATACTGAGGATCACCTAATTAGCTCCACTAACTCATTTGATGTATTTAGTAAGATTAATCAACAGGACAATCTAAGGTACCATAAGCTAGCTCATCCACATGCAAACATTGCTTTGTTCACATGCAAATCTAATGTGATAGACATATCATCATGCATTTAGGATATCGCCATTGCTAGGTAGGCTATCCACCAAACCCGTAATGAGGATCACCTAGATGGTTTTTTGAATGCTGAGAATTCCAGGGAATCAAGCTCAGGCATCTTTCGGTTGCTCAACTTGTTGGGATACTTGCTCTCATACATAGTGATGAAATTCACTATTTATTTTTCTCTTTTGTTTTTCTTTTTTGAGCAAGGAGTTTGAATAGTGGTGATAACCATTGTTATTTGATTTTGCATTTTAGGTTTCAAAGTTGAGCTCGTAGGTTTTTGGCTTATGAATGGAATTGATCCCTTTTGGATTTAGGGATGACTACCCATCTTTTTTAGGGATGTGTAGTATGAATCCTTATGAATTTGGGAACTAAAGGTGATTGGGGATATTATTATGTAATTGCATTGATCTTTTATGCCTTGGGGATGACTACCCATCTTTGTCAGGGGCGTGTAGTACGAATCCTTGACTTTGGGGACCAAAGGGGATTGGGGATAATATTATGTAATGACATTGATCTTTTAGGCCTTGGGTATGACTACCCATCCTTATCAGGGGCATGTAGTACGAATCCTTATGACTTTGGGGATCAAAGGTGTTTGGGGTTTTTTGATAGTGGATTTTAACCACTATTTATTGTGGGGAATTGGATGGGGAAGAGCTTGTCCTTTTGTAAATTCTCAACATTCTCAAACCATTCGCATAGAGGGATGAACAAGCTAACCTTTTACCTATGCTACCCTTGACTTCTTTGTAGGTTTCTCTTGCATTCACACAACTTGGGAATTTTTATGTGTTTTAACTTGTGTGGGGATGCTACGTAACGAGGTGTGATCCAAGTAAAACTCTACCTTTGTAAAATCTATCTGAATTTGTATAGTTTTTGGCTAGAAATCTAAAGATAGCTGAATGACGAAAACCCTAAAGACATTAGCAGACAACTAACTATGATAAAAAAAATGTGGATGGCGTTATTCTGGATGGATGTGTTTACAAAATGGATTGAATGTGGAAAATTATGGAATTGCCTAGCAATTACAATATATGTTGCTTATGATGTGTATGACCAGCAAATATGCCATGTATGGATGCGATGCCTAATGCAATTTATTTATATATATATATATATATATATATATATATATATATATATATATATATATATATATATATATATTAAGAGTATGCATGGAAGTGAGATGCAATTTTTTTTTTTGTTATTTTTTATTATCTTTTGTTTTTGTTTGTTTTTGAATATTTGTTTTTGACCAAGCGATTGTGGGAACCCTTGGAGCTTTTGGTTTGACCAAAGATTTTACGAATACCTTTGGGGCATTTTAGGTTTACCAAGCAATTGTGGGAATACTTGGATCTTTTTGGTTTGACCAAAGGGATTATGTGCAGCTTTGGGGGGTTTTGGGGTTTGAACAAGCGATTGTGGGAATCCTTGGAGCATTTGGTGTGACCAAAGGTATTATGTGCACATTTGGAACATTTTATGGTTTGACCAAGTGATCATGGGAATCCTTGGAGCATTTGGTGTGACCAAAGGGATTATGTGCACCTTTGGGGCATTTTATGGTTTGACCAAGCGATTGTGGGAATCCTTGGAGCTTTTCGGGGTGGGCTATGGCTCTCTAAATGTGGAATGGCCTCAAATGACTGATGTTCAAGGGTTCTAGTTCCTTAATTCCTTCAAGAGAGGTGATCCAATATGTTCTAGGTCTTATTTTACTGTCAATTACATAGGTACCTAACCAGTTTACCGTGAACTTATCCCTTATATGGGGCGAAAAGTTAGAATTTTGCTGGTTGTTTTTTAATACCAAGTCACCAACCTAAAAGTCCCTCGGGTGAACTTTAATGTTGCATGCTTTCTTAAGTTGCTCTTGATAGATACGTAAATGCTCGATAACATTGATGCATCTTTCATCGAGCAACGTAAGCTGGTCTAACTAGGCCTGTCGCACAGTGTCATCATCGATGAACTCTTGCATTGAGATTCACAGGGAAGGTATTTCCAACTCAAGAGGTATGACTACCTCGGAGCCATACACCAGCAAAATTTGAGTTGCCCCAGTGGGCATCTTAATCCTAGTGTGATAAGCCCACAAGGCAATGGGGATTTGAATGTTCCAATCCTTATGACTATATGTGACCATCTTTTTAAGGATGGCAACTAGCATTTTGTTTGACGCCTCTGCTTGACCATTTTCCTGTGGATTATAGCGTGTTGAAAAACTATGCTAAATTGTGTACTTTGTTGTCAAAGCATGCACATCTTTGTTTTTAAATGACATCCCATTATCCGAGATGATCTTGGATGGAATACCAAAATGACATATGATGTTATGTAAAATAAACTCTGCAATGCGAGGTCTAGTCGTAGAGGTAAGCGGACCCACTTGGTGAAGTAATCTATGGCTATTATGATAAACGAGTGACGGCATGAGGACGC
>JAQPPZ010006261.1:0-11266 GCA_028583015.1 Wollemia nobilis
ATTGTTGAGAAAGAACCTTCAACGAGCTCACGTAAATCTTGTTAGAAAAATTAACCTAGATTTCACGCCTGTGCTCAACTGCGCTCCGAACCTTGGGCGAAATCGGATTGCGCTCCAGACATGGGCGAAGTCGGACTGTGCTGCCGCAGTCCGGGATCCCGATAAAAGTGTGACATGACGTCGCACCTATCTTCTGACAGATTTGACACCTGACAAATCCGATCTCTGCAGAAGTTAATGCCCAGTCGGCATTTTTCAGAAACCCTTGATGAGGGTCGGTCCGAGGATAACCCTTATCCGAAGCTGTCAAAGGATAAACCTTATCCTCCTCTCCCCGCGGCTATAAAAGGTCAGTTGTGTCTTCAGACAAAAAAAAAACACAGAAGTAGAGCGGGTGTGAGAGAAGTTCATGAAAGTGAGCAGAGAAAAAAAGCAGAGCGATTTAGTGAGCAGTGTGGCTCAGCTGAGAAATGTCCGAGCTGCAGACTCGAATTTTCCCCTGTTTAGTTTATCCTGCAGCATAGCCTGCAGATGTTGTTATTTCCTCGATTGAGGAATACTGTAACCCTTGTTTCAGATGAATAAACTTTGTTGTTATTTGTGGCATCTTTAGGGTTTGCAGTTGTTTATTTGCTAACATCAGTTGCAGCACTTGTTATTGCTGCCCACCCTCCACCCTCAAATGAGGGTGGAGGTTTTTCTCCTCTCGCATACGGGTCTTGCCAAGCCAGGCAAACCCAGTGGTAGCCGCGAAAGACGAAGAAGTTGAAGGCCAAAAGTTTGGCCAAGTGTGAAACAACCTTTCGCACTTCGGCCAGAAAATGTGCGCTGTGCGAACTTCGCCTTCGGCTAGAAAACGTGCACTGTGCGAACTTCGCCACGACTGCGCATGAAGTGCACACTTTGGCAGTGTTTCCTACGCAGTCCACACTACGCGCGATGTTCGCACTTCGCCCCTATGCAGCACACACTACGCGCGAAGTTCGCACTTCACCCTTGCACAGACTGCACTGCGCGTGAAGTTCAGACTTCGCCCCTACGCAGTCCACATTGCACGCGAGTTACAGATTTTGCCCGTGGGTAGGCGCCGTCCGCACTTCACTCCCGAAGCTGGGAGCTGGTTGTGCGCCCTGCGCAGCCTAGAGCAGTCGGACTTCGACGACTGAAAATTTAAAATCGCTCCTTCAAATTGGTATCAGAGCTGATAGTGCCATGACATGGAGATAGAAGCATGGCTTCCGAGAGAAACTCGTTGCAGTTGCAGATCCCACGATTTAATGGCAAGAACTATTATTACTGGAGCATCCAGATGAAGATCTTGTTCGGATCTTAGGAGCTATGGGAGTTAGTCGAGAATGGCTACCCAGAACCGACAGATGCAATAGCACTGGCCGCACTCTCTCAAGTAGACAAGGATCTGTTGAAAGAGCACAAGAAGAAGGACTAGAAGGCCATCTTCTACATCATGCAAGCGGTTGAGGAGACCATCTTCCCATGGATTGCATCAGCCACCAAGGCCAAGCAGGCCTAGGAAACCCTGGCAAGTTCATATCAGGGCACCGACAAAGTGAAGTTGGTGAAACTACAGATGCTCAGGAGAGAGTTTGAAAATCTGCAGATGAGCGAGTCCGAGTCGATGAGCGACTTCTTCACCCGAACAACAGATATCATCAACCAGATGCGGTTGAATGGTGAAATTGTGCAGAGCCAGAGAATCATGGAGAAGATTCTCAGAAGTCTGCCTGCCAAGTTCGACTCGGTTGTGATAGCAATCAAAGAGTCGAGGGATTTGACAACCCTCTCGAAAGAAAAACTCATGGGTTCCCTGTAGACCCATGAACAGAGGCTGAGCCGCTCAACTCAGTCTTCTTTGGAGCAAGCCTTCAAAGCGCAAGTCTCAGTCCAAGACAGCGGCAGACAAGACTCCCACCACAACGCTTCTAGTTCTCAAGGAGGAAGATGCAGAAGAAGGCATGGGAGAAGGAACAAGCAAGGAGGGAGATCAAACCCTTAGGACGCTGAGCCAAGTTGCAACTTTCATCAGCAAGGAGGAAGAGGCACTGGTAGAAATCAACAAGGTGGCTCTCAGCAGAAGAAGGACATGTCAAAGGTCCAATGCTACTATTGTAGCAAGTTCGGCCATTATGCCACACAGTGCAGAAAGATGGCAAACAAGAATTAGCAGCAAGCCCATTATTCGAAGGAACCCAAAAATGCGATAGGAGGAAATGTGCTACTGACTTGCAGTATTGAAGAGGAGAGCAAGAAAAACATTTGGTATCTTGACAGTGGTTGCACCAACCACATGACTGGGAACAGGGAGATGTTCTCACAACTGGATGAAACAGTCCAGTCTAAAGTCAATATGGGGAACAACATCAAAGTTCCTGTTATGGGGAAAGGAAAGATCCTCATCTGCACCCGGCATGGTGATAGAAAAACAATTCAAGATGTTTTTTATGTGCCTGGGTTGAAGCACAATCTGCTAAGTTTTGGATAGCTTGTGCAGAAGGGGCACACTGCACTGTTCAAAGATGGTGTCTGTTTCATCAGAGACAAAGTCCATGGACAAATCGCATCTGTGTCCATGACAAAAAACAAAATGTTTTCGTTGCAGATTCAGAATGAATCTTTGATGTCTCTGAGTGCAGTTGAGAAGGATGCTACCTGGATGTGGCATCTCAGATTCGGTCACCTGAGCTTCAGTGGCCTGAATCTGCTGCACAAGAAGCATATGGTGAAGGGTTTACCCCTTTTTGAGCAACCGAACAAAGTCTGTGAAGGTTTCCTGGTAGGCAAGCAGCACAGGGATGCATTCCCTATAGGACAGTCTTGGAGAGCATCATGGCCTTTGGAGCTGGTGCACTCAAACATCTATGGTCCCATGCAGACCACATCATATGTCGGCAATAAGTATTTCCTGACCTTCATTGATGACTTCATCCGAAAGACTTGGATTTATCCAATAAAGTTAAAGTCAGATGCATTTGCAAGGTTTAAGGAGTTCAAGGCTCTGGTTGAGAAACTGAGCGGTCATTATGTGAAGACTCTCAAAAATGATGGAGGTGGAGAGTACATCTCCAACGAATTCCATAACTTCTGCAAGCAACATGGAATTCGGAGGCAGTTCACTGCCAGATATACATCACAGCAGAATGGTGTAGCTAAGAGGAAGAACAGAACAATCATGGAGATGGCATGGAGCATGCTGAAGGCAAAAAGTTTGCCACATGAGTTCTGGGCAGAAGCTGTAAGTTGTGCGGTTGCCTCTGTCGAACGGTGTCCCACCAAGAGTGTGAGGGACAAAATTCCAGAGGAAGCCTGGAGCAAGTTGAATCCAAGTGTGGCTCATTTGCGAGTTTTTGGGTGCATAGCATATGCACATGGTCCAGAAGAGAAGCGGCAAAAGCTGGATGACAAAGCTAAAAAATGCATCTTCACAAGGTACAATGAACCATCAAAGGCATACAGGTTGTACAATCCTGTGACAAAGAAACTTGTCATCAGTCGAGACGTGAAGTTCCTGGAGGATGAAGTCTGGAACGGGAAGTCAAAGACTGGTCAATATGAACCAAAGAATCGTTGAATCTGAGACTTGGAGGAAGACAGTGTCCAACCACCTGTGCCTTCAAGCAGCAACATTGGTGCCAGCAGTAGCACACCCTCATCATCCCGGTCACCTCCACTTGCAAGCAGAATTAAAAACCTGAGGACTCCTACAAAGACTCGGAGCTTGCAAGACATCTATGAGGTAACCCGTAATCAGTTAGATGAAGATTATTCTGATTTTGCTCTCTTTACTGAATGTGATCTAGTGGAGTTTGAAGAAGCAAGTCAGAATCGCAAATGGGTGAATGCGATGGATGAGGAGATAACAACCATTGAGAAGAATGAGACATGGCGACCAACAGATCTTCCGACACGAAAGAAGACCATTGGGGTCAAGTGGGTATATAAAACGAAGTTTAATGCCCAAGGAGAAGTTGACAGGCATAAGGCCAGATTAGTGGCGAAAGGCTACAAGAAGAAGTTAGGAGTTGACTATCATGAGGTGTATGCACCAGTAGCCCGACTTGACACAGTCAGAATGATTTTGGCACTCGCAGCTTGGAAAGGATGGAGCGTGTACCAGATGGATGTGAAGTCTGCCTTCCTCAACGGAGTGTTGGAAGAAGAGGTCTACATAGACCAACCGCCCGGTTATGAAATACAAGGGCAAGAAGGCAAAGTCCTGAAACTGAAGAAGGCCCTGTATGGGTTGAAGCAAGCACCCAAGGCATGGTACAGCCGTATTGATGGCTATTTTCAGGAGAATGGGTTTCAGAAATGCCCATATGAGCACTCCCCTGTACATGAAGACAAATGCAGCGAGTGAGCTCATCATCGTCTCGCCTATACGTGGAAGATTCGATATATACTTGCAATAGCGGTAGCCTATTTGCAGATTCGAGAATAGTCATGAAGTCCGAGTTTGAAATGACTGACATGGGGCTGATGAAATATTTTCTCGGCATTGAAGTTGACCAATTTGCAAATGGCATCTTCATTTCTCAGGGCAAGTATGCGAAGGATGTCTTGAAGCGCTTCAAGATGGAGGATAGCAAACCTGCCATCACACCTGTAGCCACAGGTTTGAAGCTGAGCAAGTTGGATATAGGGAGGTCTGTAGATCCAACCTTGTTCAAGAGGCTAGTTGGCAGTCTGATGTATTTGACTGCAACTCAGCTAGATCTCATGTTCAGAGTCAGTCTGATTAGTCATTTCATGGAGACTCTGAAGGACACGCACTGGCAAGCAGGCAAGAGTATCTTGCGCTATGTCAGTGGGACATGGAACCATGGTCTATTTTATGCCAGACGGGACCAGTTGGAACTGGTCGGCTTCATAGACAGTGACTGGGCTAGCAGTACCGATGATTGGAAGAGCACCTCTGGGTATGCTTTCCATCTCGGATCAGGGGCAGTCTCATGGGCGTCCAAGAAGCAACCCATCATTGTGTTGTCCACAGCCGAAGCAGAATATGTCGTCGCCACAAAATTTGCATGCCAGGTAGTATGGCTACGAAGAGTTCTGAGTGAACTGTACAATCCTTCGGAAGGCGCGACAACAATTTTCTGTGATAACAATTCAGCCATTGCACTCTCAAAGGATCTCATGTTCCATGGCCGGATGAAGCACATTGATATTCGTTATCACTTCATCAGAGAGTTGGTGAAGTCCGAAGAAATTCATCTGCAGTTTTGTAGATCCAAGGAGCAGTTGGCAGATATTTTCACGAAGCCTTTGAAGGAGGAAGACTTCAGCAGATTGCGAGAGCAGCTTGGAGTCAAAGCGCTCGTGAAATCAGGCTTAAAGGAGGGTGTTAAAAAAATTAACCCAGATTTCATGCCTGTGCCCAACTACGCTCCAAACCTTGGGCAAAATCGGATTGCGCTCCAGACATGGGCGAAGTCGGACTGCGCTGCCGTAATCCGGGATCCCAAAAAAAGTGTGACATGACATCGCACCTATCTTCTGACAGATTTGACACCTGACAAATCTGATCTCTATAGAAGTTATTGCCTAGTCAATGTTTGTCAGAAACCCTTGATGAGGGTCGATCCGAGGATAACCCTTATCCGGAGCTGTCAGAGGATAAACCTTATCCTCCTCTCCCTGCAGCTATAAAAGGTTAGTTCGTGTCTTCAGACAAAAAAAACACAGAAGTAGAGTGGGTGTGAGAGAAGTTCGTGAAAGTGAGCAGAGAAAGAAAGCAAAGCGATTCAGTGAGCAGTGTGGCTTAGCTAAGAAATGTTCGAGCTGCAGACTCGACATTTCCCCTGTTTAGTTTATCCTGCAGCATAGCCTATAGATGTTGTTATTTCCTCGGTTGAGGAATACTGTAACCCTTGTTTCAGATGAATAAACTTTGTTGTTGTTTGTGGCATCTTTAGGGTTTGCAGTTGTTTATTTGCTAACATTTGTTGATCTCTGTTTCAGCGTTTTTCTTCTCTCGCATATGGGTCTTGCCAAGCCAGGCAAACCCAGCAACATCCACGAAAGACGAAGAAGTCGAAGGCCAAAAGTTTGGCCAAGTGTGAAATAGCCTTCCGCACTTCAGCCAGAAACGCGCGCCTTGCGCCCCCCCCGCGCACGCCGACGCGGAAAATGTGCATTGTGCAACACCAAACATTCAGTGACCGCCTGCCATGTGCACGGCGTGTTACCGATCGGCGAGCCTCGAGGGACCTGCGCGACTTCGCCCCGACAACTAAAAATTTAAAATTGCTCCTTCAAATCTTAAAGTGGGTATTTTTCTTACTGCTGTCATATTGGATAAAGAAGGAATGTATGAGCTTACAGGGAAAAAGGGCACATTCCTGAAGTAATAAAACCTAAGGGTGACCATTAGGTCTTCAGAGATTGTGAGGGAGGGTTCAGTGTGGAGAGCTAATAGCATTGTATTGTTATAGAATTTCTCTGCAAAATATCCTCCATATTATGCCATGCGTGTTAACCGAGCTCAATGTTAACATTTACAAAGGAGGGAGAAGACCACGTATAAAAAGAAGAAATACACGTAGTCCAAACAGGCAACGAATATTAACCCAGCAACCTTACCAAGTCGACAAGAAATTGCATAGAATCTCAGACATAGCTTGTGAAAGCCATGTCTTCTATCTACACTGCAAAATAAAAGTCAAGAAACTGGGTATTGTATTATAGTGGAACAAAATCCCAAGAAAGAACTTCATAAAGAAATTATTTACTTGTGTAGGGTAGCTAGTGAAAATTTTGGGTGTTGGTAGAGGTTGATCCAGATTTCTTTCTCACTCCATATTGTAGATATACGACTTAACTAGGAATGTCCTATGTACTGGTAGAGGCTAGAGACCAACAGGCTCCATTCCTCTTATATCCATCCTGGTGATAGGGGTCAAGGCCCCTCTAAAAGTCTAGTGTTTACCCCTAAACATTTGTCACCAAGGATGGTGTAGCAGTTAGGGCTTTGGCCTCTCTTTGGGGAGGTTTAAGGTTCAAACCACTGCATACTCACAAGCATACTCACAAGGGGAGAGGTTGGATGGTAGTGATTCTCAGTTGACTACCCCAATTCATGCGGGTTCAGGATCCGTTGACTATGCTTTACTCAATAGGCTTAAAGTTTATAGAGGCAACCCATTTATAATCAAAAGCTATAATAAATGGTATTCATGATCAAATAAAAAAAATCATGCACACTATAATAGTTGCATTGGATCCAGTTGACTACCCCAATTAATGCATTCCGTGCTTTACTCAATAGACTTAAAATTTATAGAGGTAACCCATTCATAATCAAAAGCTCATGATCAAATAAAAAAAATCATACACACTATAATAGTTGCATTGGATCTAGTTAGTACATAGTTGTTAATTACGAAGTAATTTTTGGAGTTTGGCGTCAAAATTAATGAAACTATAATAAATGGTATTTATGGTCAAATAAGAAAAATCATACACATTATAGTAGTTGTATTGGATCGGAAAGGTTTCGGGATGTTATTGTATTTTACTCGAAAGTTTAAAGTTTTTTTCTTATATTGAACATCCTTTACAAATATCAGCATTCGTTCGAGCAGAATCGACCTCACAACCACATGGATAATAATTAGGCAACTGCCATTACCGTAGTTTTGAAGTTTGACCAAAAAAACTATAATAAATGGTATTCATGGTCAAATACTAAAGTTTGACCAAAAAAAAAAAAACTATAATAAATGGTATTCATGGTCAAACAAGAAAAGTCATACACACTATAATAGTTGCACACTATAATAGTTGCATTGGATCTAGTTAGTACATAGTTGTTAATTATGAAGTAATTTTTAGTTTTGGTGTTTGGCTTGAAAATTAATGAAACTATAATAAATGGTATTCATGATCAAATAAGAAAAATCATACACACTATAGTAGTTGCATTGGATCTAGTTGTTAATTACAAAGTAGATATGTATTACTTTGGAATTAAATTTTAAGCATGGAATATGTCATTAGATTTACATTATCATATTAGTCAATTAGAAAGTAAGAGGAAAGTAAGAGGGCTAGTCCCTACACATACCCCGCATAGAATATTTAATTAAATTTACATCATTACATTAACCAGCTAGAAAGTACGAGGGCCAGTCTCCACACATACTCAAATTCATATGAAAATGGTTTGTGCATTATATTATATTAAATTTGAAATGTGCATAATTGTTTGTTTACCAATTAAATAACATGATAATTGAATGTTTGCATTGGTTTGAGTTTGGATTGATTACACGAAACCATGATGAAATTGAATATGCAATTAAATATCTTTAAACATGATCAAGAAATTCATGTTCTTCAAAAGGGTTAGATCAAAGGCAAAATGGAGTATGAGTAAGTTTGAGACAACCCATTTTTACATGCTAAGGAACCTTGTGAAAATAATGAATAAGGACAAAAGAGGATAAACCAGAGGCATTAACTTCAAAAATACAAACACACCTACAATATTTACCTCTTCACTCTAAAAATAAAAAACTAGGCACTTAGGTGGCAATGCCATCAAAGAAAGATCATACAAAATCCTCAAAACATTCCCATTTTGGCATGTATCTAAGAAATATAAGAGAATTTATAGATGAGATTATTTTGGATTAAAGAAAACTTGAATTTCCTTGCATACTTCCACCACAAAAAATTATTAGGGTGGACACATTTTTAGAGCTAGGCTATTTTACAAGTTCATCCCTTTTGGGAGGTTAGGTTGAAAAGTCCTCATTAGGTTGTATAAAATAAAATGTTATCTTGTAATCCATTAGTCTTCCAACCTTAAAAGTACATAGATTTAAAATGCAAAGGCCCCATAGTGTTAAGAAGGTGTTCTTGTCATTGATAATTTACCTAGAACTCTACTACAACCAATAGAGGCATTGTTGTTATTTTTTGCTTGCACAAATGGGTATAGACTATGCTTTTTTTTGCTTCATCTCACTTGCAAAAATAGGGTTCATTTATAAATAATGCTCTGCCTAATGAAAATGAATCATGCACTAGTAGTAAGCATGTATAATAGTAAAAATTTGGCTTAACTATAAACTTGAGTGGAATTAAATATTGCACCAGATGTAAATAGGTACGACTATGAAATATGGTCTAAAAATTAAATATGAATCATGTATTAAATTTTCAAATCATGCCCTAGATACAATATAAATAAATAATTTTCTACATTATGCCCTAGCTAGAAAAATATGAATAAAGGATTCCATTAAAAAACAATTCTCTAGATGAAAACATGGATGATTGATTCTTGGCATTTTCTCTATCTAAAAAGCATATATTTTTTTTAAAATCATGTCAATGGTACAACGCATGTAAGAATAGTTTATCCCTAGCTTGACTATTGAATCATGTTGATTGGATGAAATACTTTAGTAAATTTATCTCTTTTTTAATTAAATGCATAAAAGGAAAAATAATCCTTAGTTTTCTTTGTCAGTAAGGCTACTTGTATGGAGGTACCCAAGTATGAAAAGTATTAAATTTACAACTTGAATTTGGCCTTATATCCTCAAAGTATATTATATTATGACATTCACCTATATGTGAGGAAGACAATCTTATTTGAAACTAAATAATTCTACTTTAGAAATCTACCTATCCATGACTATTAAAATCTGAACAGAAGTGCTAAGGAGAAATTAAAACAAATTTTTTGTACCAATACCTTGCAGAAAAATCATGAACCATGAGGGTGACAACATGACCAAAACAAAGGGATAAACAATTATAATGGCCAAAACTAACATGCTTGTTTTTTACTAAAGCCAAAGTGATTGTATTCATCCATATTGTATTTAAAAAATATTCATCAATGCATAAACATGACATTATTATAATTTCTATAGTTGTCATATAGTTGGGTTCATCACATAAAGAAGTTTTTGATACTACCCAAGGCTACCCAATCCCTTCACAAGTAGGTAATGCCCAAGTGTGCTTGCATAGCCCTGTGTTGCTCCTACTTGAAATGTCATAATGTTGAAAATAAAGGTGTTTCCTCAATTATTTTTTGTATTTAAAAAGTTGAGTGATGCATGTGTGTTCTTGTACAATGACCTAGTTGAGTTTATTAGATGTATTGTTAGAATTTTTTTATTTCCTTGTTGTAAGTAAAAGTTAAGGGGTGAATGATGAATATGAGTTTGAGTGGGTGGCATTGTCTCTACATTAGAAAGCTATGTATAGTACATGACTAATGCATTAATTAATATTCTTTTATAAATATGATATGTTAAATGAATAACCTCCTTTGGTTAAAATCCCTTCTATAAAAATGATTTAACTAGTTTGTTTTTTCCATAAGTACTAATGAAATCATGTTTATTTTCTCTAATTTCATATACAAATTATGGGTGAAAGAGATGACTAAACGAAATTCTTATACTTTTCCTAGTTGAAATTAAATGTAAAATATTTGTACTAAACGTGACTAGAAGCAATGGTTCTTACTTGAAAATACATCTTTAAATTTTAAGTTTCATTCATAAGTCACATTAATGTTTGAGTTAATCTTCTAGTTTGATGGAAATACCTCTGTCTTGTATAATGTCCTTCTAGATCCTTGATGAGAAACTTGCATCATAGTCTTAACATTTTTTGAATTTGAATTTAAATAATAAATAGAGTTAGTTTCTTTAATAAATATTATTTACAAGTATTATTTTCTTCCTATTTTAATTGCTTTGTTATAAATATTTTGTGAGACTTACGCATTGTTATCAATACATCTATGGTCTAAAGCTAAATGTTAGCTCATACTTTAAATGGACCATTACTATATTGAAACAAATTCTAAAAATACAATTATAGTAGCAACAAATCAATCAATAAATTAGATATCCCAAAAAACCATTAATGTACAAAATGAAACATCCATGGAGATCGTAAATTAGATATGCCAAAAAATCAATAATGCAAGTACAAAAAATCATAAACTAAAATTAATTAAATCCTACCCATTTAGAGAGAGAAAATTCTCAAATACACAATAAAGGAAACTAATATTCAAGTGTTTAATCTCATCTAAACTATAACATGACTCCTCATGATACATTAAATCAAAAAGAAACCTAACCTTAATGCTCAATGGATGATTACCTTATACTAGGGCTTCAATTAATAATAAAATAAATAGGTAATATGGATATATTTGATCTATTACATGGCTTCTCCATAAGAAATCTTTATCCTCAAAGCTGGAAAATAT
>JAQPPZ010006262.1:0-10551 GCA_028583015.1 Wollemia nobilis
ATAATAGTACTTCTTACTTATTTAATAATAAAAACAATAATTGTATATTAAAATAGTTTAAAACAATAATACTGTTTCCTATTGAGATTAAAATAATTAATTTAAGTAATTATAATTTAAATATGTAGTCTTTTTATGTTTAAGTAGACTTGAATCTAAGTGTTTTTAATTAAATTATTAGATAATTATTAACTTTAAAACAAAATTCAGTTTTACGACGAGATTAATTATTCTCATTGGTTTTAATCTTTACATATTTCATCCTAATGTGGTGACTTGTTGAACAAACCAAAAGTATGAAAATGGAGTCACCCTTCTCACAATGTGTAGTAAATATATGCATGGATAAATTTGAATAAATTAATTTACAAACTTTCATTTTTTTTTATAAGATGGACAAAGGGGTTTTGAGAGGTGCCCCAAACTTTTTACAGAGGTGAATCAACCAACCAACTAGATACAAGGAATATAGATATCAACTAGCAAACCAAAAAGGATCCATAAAATGGATAAACAACAAAGAAGCTACATAATCGCCAAGTATGACAAACCCAAACTAAAGCCATCAACACACTACAACTTTCACTATCAACAACCAAAACCTCAAAAAAGACATAATATCTCATGCAGGAGACTATACCTATCAAAAAAACATAGTCAAGAAAAACCCCTAGAAATGACATCCAACAACAATAGCAATTTGTGGTACCAATTCTTCTATAATTCAAATTCAAAATTCAAACACTGTTTAGGTACAAACTTTTGCATTCAATAAATTTTCCTAAGGGATCCCTACTACCACAGATCAGAACCATTTGAAAACACAAATTATCTCCTCGATATTTCATTATCTATTTGATTCAATCCATCTAGGAAATCCTCTTGCCAAATTATGCATCTTTCTTATAGAAGTCCAAGTTTGCTAAAAAATATGTCGATCTATTTCCCTCCCTGTAAACATGCTTAATCTCAACCGCTTTGAGGGTTAAAATCTATATTTGGGTTTCAACAAGTTTGTTCACGATCATCCAAGAAGGTACCTGAATACCTTTGATCATATTAATGATACTGAGGGAATCCCCTTTAATAATTACCTTCCTTCCATTCAAAATTTTTAATTGACAAACCCCTTGAAATAGAGCTCATGCCTCTACAAAATGACTGGTCTAATGATCTAAATGTTTATCGAAAGTCAATAAAATCATCATATTATAGTCTCTAACCAATCTTCCCATACCGAGTGGTCCCATATTCCTTTTAGAAGTTCCATCAAAATTTAGCTTCAACCAGCCAAGAAGAGGAGGTTTCCAAATAGTAGTCTATCTGATAGGAGATTCAAGGTGATGATCGAAAGAATAATCTCTAAATCCAAGAATGAACTCCATTTCCAACTTCCCAATAAAGTGACCTTATCTAAATAACTTGCATCTATATTTTCAACAATGGCAACAACAACCTAAAGTACCATGAACTCAATCGGATGGGAGATATTTTAAAGGCTCTAGAATTTCTCTCCTTCCAACTATGCCACTAAATATGAGGTAAACTAAAGGATCAAAAAGATCAGATATGGGAAGACAAAAAGGGAGACCTTCATTGAATGATCAAGTTAACAACTTCAAGAAATTCCAAACCACACCAACGATCCTCAGGAACTGGGAGAAGATAGACTAAGAAAAGGGATAATCAGATAATAGGGTGATTCTTTAGTACAACCATATAGGTAGCATCTATTCGGGATAACCAATCCCCTTTTCTGTAAATTATCCAATGTAAGGCACTTCCCTTGAGCCATCAACCAAAAGAAAATATTAACTTTAGGGGTAAGACCCTTCAACAAAATATTACTAACAGGAAACCCAGGATCAAAGGGAACATTGATGCCCTAGAATAGTTCGCTGAAAGTGCAACTAACCAGGCGAGGAATATATGTTGTTATAACAATGTAACAACATACTAAATAATGAAATATAATATAGCAAACTATAGTTATGCTAACATCCTCCCCTTATTACATTATTTGGGTAATAATATAACTACTAGCTATACTAACATCTCCCGTGATTACATCATTTTGCAATACATAGAGAGCCGTGAAATAATTCAAATTTGACATGTGCAAGTGCCTTAGTAAAAATATCTGCAACTTGAGCATTGGTGGAGATGTACTGAAGCTGAATTCGGTGCCTTGGAACTTTGTCTCGAATGAAGTGGCATTATGTATCAATATGCTTGGTTTTCTCATGATGCACTGGATTCTTAACAAGGTTCAAAACACCCTGGTTGTCGCAAAACAAGTGTATTGGAGATTTTGATGGAAGACCCATACTGGTCAAAATGCGATGCAACCATATCACTTTGCACACAGCTTCACATGTAGTGTGATACTCTACCTTTGTATATGAGATAGCAACACCTGTTGCTTCTTGTTGTGCAAAGAGACAGGATCGGATCCAAGATGAAATATATATTCTGAAGTTGACTTACGATCATCATATGACCCGACATAGTCAGATTTCGTGTATCCTTGCAAGAATAATTTGTTATTCCTCTTGTACTCTAGGCCATATTCCATTGTGCCATAGACATAGTGAAGAACACATTTTACTGCTTTCCAGTGAGTAGTCTTAGGTTCCTGCATGAACCTTGAAAGATAGTTTATAGCAAATACAATATCTGACCTAGTATTGGTCAGATATATGAGACTCTCAATCAACTAACGATAGAGAGTAGCATCTACCTGAGGTGAATCATCATGTCGTGATAAGTAAAGTCCTGATTCCATAGGAGTTGCCATTGGCTTGCAATCAGTCATGCGATATTTTTCTAATAATGTCTTGGCATATTTTTTTTGAGACACTTTGATGTAGTGCTCCTTCTGGTTCACTTCTATACCAAGACAGTAAGGAAGAATTTTGAGGTCTATCATCTTAAAATATTTACACAAGTCCTTTTTGACAGTAGAGATCATAGTTTCTGAACTCCCTATAATAAGCAGATCATCAAGATAGAGGACAACAAACACTATATAAGAACCTTATTTCTTGAAATAGAGGTTTGCATCTGACAGACATCTCTTGAATCCATGTTGTAGGAGGTGATTATCCATTTTTATATACCAAGCTCGAGGAGCTTGTTTTAAACCATATAAGGATTTGACCAACTTGCACACTTTGTGCTCTTGGTCTTCCACTTCAAATCCTTTAAGTTGAGTCATGTAGACTTCCTCTTGGAGATCACCATTCAGAAAGACACTCTTGACATCCATCTGGTGTGGTGAACTTTCCACCCATATTGTGCTGCCATAGCACGAAGAACTCGAATAGTGGTCATCCAAGCAGTAGGTGAAAAAATTTCCTCGTATTCAATGCCTTCCTTTTGAGCATAGCCCTTTGCAACAATATGGACATTATGCTTATCAATTGTCCCATATACCTTGTACTTGACTTTGTACACCCATTTGCAACCTATGGGTTTCTTTTCGTATGGCAGATCGACAAGCTTCCAAGTTTTGTTTTTCATCAGAGACTTATACTCAACATCCATAGCAACCTTCCATTTTGGCTCACTAAGGGCATCTTGTACAGAAGCAGGTTCATGTTCATTCACTGAAGACATAAACACCCTGTCATCATCTATATCCATATCCTCTGTTTCTCTTGATCAATAGAAAGTTTCTCAAAATATTGATAAATATCATCAACCCTAGTAGTCTTTGCTGCTGCTCTTTGCTGTCAAGCCATACTACGAGTACGAGGTCTATCCAAAGTCAAATCTGGTGGAGTGGATAGTTTGGAGTCTCTGATGGTATTTGTATACCATTTTGGATTCTTCTTCTGTGGTGATGAAGAAATGAAGAAGTCGAAGAACCTCCAGTCTTTGGTGACGAATGGGACTTCTCAACTTTAGTTTCTGTAAGATCTAGGTATACATCAGATGTGCTTTGTGATGTGAAAGCCTCATCAAAAACAATATATCTACTGACATAAATATTATTGGTAAAAGGATCAATCAAGCGATAACACTTAGAGTGCTCATCATAGCCAAGAAGAATACACTTCAATGTCTTCTAATCTAGCTTCTTTCTTTTCTCTTTTGGTATGGGCATGAAAGCATTACATCCAAAAATACGTATATGAGATACGGAGGATTTTTGACCACTCCAAGCTGCCTGTGGAGTCATTCCTTGTAGGGCCTTTATGGGTGCCCTATTCAATAGGTATACTGCTATGTTGACAACTTCTGCCCAATATTGTTGCTTAATACTAGCTCCTATGAGCATGCAATGAACCATTTCCATGATGGAACGGTTCCTCCTTTCAAAAAAACCATTTTGCTAAGGAGTATAAGCAGTAGTTAACTGTCTCTTGATCCCATGTGCAGTCAAGAATGCAGAAGATTCTTTAGAGGTAAACTTCCCCCTCGATCTGAGAAGAGGGTCTTTATAGAAGTCCCTGACTCCTTCTCAACAAATTTTTTGAATTGTTGGAAGAAACCAAATACTTCATATTTCAGATGAAGAAATAACACCCACATCTTATGTGAGTAATAATCCATAAAAAACTGAAAATACCTCTTCCCCCTACTATTGATGGGTGTGAAAGGACCGCACAGATCGGTGTGAATCAACTCCAGAGGTTTATTTGCTCTTGTAGAGCTTTTCTCAAAAGGTACTCTATGTTGCTTTCCTACCAAGAAGTCAGAGCACCTAGCAAGATGGAAGAAAGGGAAGGAAGACCCTTTACCATCTCATACTTACTTAGCTCAAGTAAGTAGCCAGAACTAAGATGCTCATATCTCTTGTGCCATAGGGATGTTACCTCTTTTGTAGAGACTGTAATGGCTACATGTGGATAAGAGATAGCATCTAAGGCAAATAAGCCATGCTTATATGAAGCGATTGCAATATTCTTACCCCTCATGGTAATAGAACAACACTTCTTGCCTCCCTCAACACTAAAGTTTACAACCATATCCTTGTCCAAAATTTGTGTGACTGACAACAAATTGTTCGCCAATACTAGAACATAGAGAACTTTTTCAATCTGACACTTGCCATCAGGAAGAGTGACTGAAACTGTACCTTCTCCCTGAACCTTGTAGGTTTTATCATCGACAATAGTGACAGGTTTGCCTCTTTGGCCTCAAAGGACTCAAACCACGTTTTTTTGCCAGTCATGTGTTTACTAGCGCTAGAATCGACATACCATACATGATCCGTTTGTTTGGAGGCTGTGGTAGTCATGAGCACCTTGTGTGCCCACTCAGAATCTGAGTAAGATTCCTCAACATCAACATTCACCTTGGGTTGCTTGTTCTTTTTTTGTGGTTTGTTTTGGCCTTTCTATGTTGGTTGCTTATTTTTGTGCCAACATATGTTTGTATCATGACCCTCTTTGTCATAGATTTTGCAATATCTTTTAGTTTGTTGAGGTTGTTTCCCTTTTGAATCTTTTTGAGAGTTTCCTCCTTTCTAAAAATTACCCTTCTTCTTAGGACCTTTCCTGTTGGAATAGAGGGTTGTGTTAGAAGAATCATCTCTCTGAAGTTGGTGTGCCTTCTCCTCTTGAAGCATATTGACCAACTCAACAAAGGTAACTTTTTGTTGTGACACCTGAAGGGAAGTGATCAACACCCTATAAGAATCAGGTAAAGCTCTCAATACAATTGAGATAAGGAGCTTGTCATCAACAGGTTCTCCCAAAGAATTCAACTTTGCTTTCAATTCAGACACTCTGCAAAGAAAGAGTTCAACCGTCTCTCCCTGCTTCATGCTCAGACTGTGTAATTGAGATTGAAGAAATAGAATGGTGGAATCATTCTTTCCCTCATATATAGTTTTAAGGGCATCCCATGCCTCTTTACTATGTTTACATCACTGTGCATCTCCATAGTGGCATATAAAACAGTAGAAGGACTCGGCAATGATCTTGGAAGGTAGAAGATGCAGTGTTATCGCTGAACGTTGAGATGGCAGGGATGCCATTTTAGGCACAGACTACATGGATATAGCTCGCATTACCCAATGAGGCTCTTACGCAGTAATGGAAGTGACGAAAACTCACTTGGGTGGACATTTTCGAGCGTCACAGTGAAGCGGAAACAATATGAAGTGTCGGGCGATCGGTCGTGCGACGGACATACATCAGAATAGGAGATAGTTTTTTGCAATGTGCTCAGGACGTGGCGACATTGATCAATATGTCGAAGTAGATGATCGGGATTTAATATTGGCGTAAATACTGTAAAACATGGAGTCGAAAGAAGGATTTTGACCATGCTCACGGGAAACTCTCATTCGAATGTTGACAATAATGTAAAATAAGATGGTTTAAAATAATGTCGAAGCCTACGTGTTTAACCGAAGAGGGAGGAAAACATTGAATTATGAAGGCGGGGAAGTTTCATTCATTATTCAGTAACTTTTCCTTTTAGAATGAGAGACATTGCCGTGCTGAGTATGTAAGGGAGATAAGTATGGCATTTAGCCGATGGGTTCTCCAGCAGCCAGCTGTGCAAAAGTTGATGGTCCCGAATTTACGTATCAACCAAACACCCACCTTCCTCTTTAATTCAAAAAGTTTTCTGAGGTGACAGCATTTCTGTCCTTTCCTGCAACTACAGACAGGCCCATTTAAACTTTTCTTCTTTATTTTCAAAAGTTTAATGAGGTGACAGCTTTTCTGTCCTTTCCTGAAATTTACAGACCCTGTCTTTCTCGTGATGGGAACTGAGAAAGCAAAAGCTTATCGCCACCGGCCCACCAGCTGATGACCTAACAATTTCCGTGGTCACCGATCAACACGAGGAAGAACTAGATAGACTTTAATATCGACCATATCAAGTTTGTAAACTGAGATGGCGTATGGAAATCTGATTCATCTAAAAGAGATTCTTTGGATGTACGGAGTTTGGTGGGCTTTTAATTGATTCTTTGATTACTTATTTAGCAAACATCGACGAAGATTCAGACGCATGGATTTGGAAAAAGGGGATGCACCAGAAATTGTGGCTTGTCGTTTTTTGGCTATCAGTGTTGTCTGATATTTTTAGAAGACTTATGGTTGAGATTGGCAGCGAAATGTCTTTGTAAAAATAATGGCCGAAACGTTAGGTACAATCGAGGTTTTCCAACATCCATCCTAAATTTGAGTCTAAAATCTGTTGACCTCAATGGCTTTTTATAAGTTAAAAGAGAAAGTAATCAAGTTTTTTTTTTATTTTTATAAAAGTGTTGTTTATGTTTATTTAATTAGATTTTAGTTATTTTTTTAAATTGGTTTATTATGGAATTGAAATAAATTTTACTTGTTGTATTATAATAAAGTTTAGATAGTACTAAATTATTAAGATTTGAACTTGAGTTATTTTTATAATGTTAAAAAATTTAAAAAATTAAGTGATTGAACTAATGTCATTTGATAACTAAAATTTAGTTATTGTTATTGTGTATAATTTTATTTTATTAGATTCAAACTGCAAAACTTAAAATTCTTTGAATATTAATAATTAAAATTTAAAATTTGTTAAATATTGGTAATTAGTTTTTTAATAATCCAAAAATCCTAAATTTATATGATTTACATTAAAAATATTATCTAACTATATTTTAATTGTATAAATCTAAAATTAAATATAAATTATATTTTAACCTTAAATCTTTTATTTAAAATTCAAAATTTTGAAAGTAAATTAAAACTCATCTTAACCTCAAAACTCATCTCTCGATAAAGTGCAGAGATTTGGATTTCCCTTTGCTTGCAAATTAAATAAAATAAATAGTATATAATTTTTATAATAAAGAATCAATCATGTGTATAAATGTTAAAAAAACAAATACTACTGACATTAGAAGAAGAAAAAAAATCATTACAACACATTAGAAGTAGACAAATCATAAATGGACAAAAATATATAAACAGATACTAGGACTAGGACTACAGATATTAGAAGTAGACAAATCATGGATGGACAACATTTCAAGATTCCACATGCAGGTTGGCGTAGATTTGTCAATTAATGCAGTGATAATTCCATTGATATTTGTAGCCTATGTTGGGTAATACGCATGCCTGTGGTTATTGGTTCGCTTGTTTTTTTCAATCAGCAATAGTACTACCTACTATGAACAGCTTTTTCTTCCATTTATTAATTTTGTGTATAAGATCACAGCCGAATGAAACAGTCAGGAAGACAAACTTCAATCCATTTCATCACCGTATAACTTAACCCTGATATCAAACAAACCCCAAAATGTGGTTATTTATGTTCAGCCTGAATTGAAACAGTCATTGTGAGAGACGATTCCAACCAAAGTTAGATGCCGTCGTTTTCGGTACACCTTTTGCCGAAAAGTCGTATTTTGTACGCTTCTTCATCATCATCGGAAACCTTGTGTACTCAACAAAGAAAACCCTCTATAAATGTGTTATCATCATCTTCGCTTTTCCATAGAGATTCATCCAGCCATAGTAAAGTGATTCTCGCAATCCATAGCCATAGTAAGGTGATTCTCTCAATCCAGCCATAGTAAAGTGATTCATCCATAGCCATAGTAAGGTGATTCTCTCAATCCAAGCACAGCTGGAGCTGCGAAGAGAGAGAGAGCTGTGTCTTTGAGAGAGTGGTGCTTTTAGAAACATCTAGGCCTTTCAAGATTACTATGGATTCTGGACTGTTAAGCGGTGCCTTGAATGTGAGAGTTGTGGGATCTGGGGATAGAGTTCTGGTGCTCTCCCATGGTTTTGGAGGAGACCAATCCATGTGGCATTGCATTTTGCCCTACCTGGACGCCAATTTTAAGGTCATACTGTTTGACATGGCATTCTCCGGCAAGGTGGATGCCAAACATTTTGACTTTGGTCGATACAACTCACTTTCTGCGTATGCAACGGATCTTCTCACCGTTCTGGAGGAGCTCAAAGTTGAGAAATGCGTCTATGTAGGCCATTCCGTCTCTGGCATGGTGGGCTGTCTTGCCGCAATCAAGAAGCCAGACTTGTTTGAAAAGTTGATCCTATTATGCGCTTCTCCAAGGTAACCATAATAATAATAACAATATATCCTTTCATATTGACCCACTTATGAGGAGTTTTGTGCTTTTCTTCTATTAAGAGTTTCCATGGTAAGCAATTGTCTACTAATGACTTTTGTTACTTGTTTTTCTCTAGATATTTGAACGACGAATCCTACCAGGGAGGATTCGAACGTGGGGATGTGGATGCACTTTACTGCAACATGAGATCTGATTATGCAGCGTGGGTTTCAGGCTTTGCTCCTCTGGTGGTGGGTGTGGACGAGCCCTCCGTGGTGAAAGAATTCAGTAGGATGCTGATGAATATGAATCCTGAGATTGCACTTGCAGTTGCAAGGACCATCTTTGAGAGCGATGTGAGACACATATTATGTGATGTGAAGACCCCATGTAGCATCATCCAGACTGCCAAGGACATAGCAGTTCCAATCAGTGTTCCATACTACATGCAGTGCAACCTGGGAGGGAAGAGCAATTCTGTAGACATACTTGACACCAACGATCACTTGCCACAGCTGACCTCTCCTGCCTTGCTTTTGCAGGCCTTCAAAAATATCCTTGGAAGTTGGGATTCCTTAAATGGAGAAGCTCCAGTGATGTTGGAACCCACAACTGTAAAAATATGATGGTTTTGATACTGTGTATTGAAGCAATATGTAGTTTTATGGCAGCCAAATGTGTATTGATATTATTGGGATTAATGCATTATAGTAGTGTTTTGATTATATAATCTACATGCCTCCATATGGATTGGCAAGTGGTTACTTACCGGTTTCTGTGTTTGTGAAAATTTGAGCAGAATAAATTTATGAGCCTGTACTTATGTGGTTTATACGAGGCATTTTGGTTATTCTTTCTGGTCCTTCCTCAGAATTGCTCATTCTTGCAGTCTTTTATGGCTGGTCAAAGCCTAATTGCAAGTGGTTATTGACCAGTTTCTGAAAATTTGAGCAGAATAAATTTATGAACCTGTACTTATGTGGTTTATACGAGGCATTTTGGTTATTCCTTCTGGTCCTTCCTCAGAATTGCTCATTCTTGCAGTCTTTTATGGCTGCTCAAAGGCTAATTGTGGCACCATCATCACAGCGCTTAATCAAAGGAGTCAAAGTCCGCTGGTAGTCTATGTACAATTAACATTCTATTTTAATGGATATAGGAGAAGAAGAACCTCAGGATTGGGTAGGTTAATTAAAATGATTCCGTCTGGTCATAGTTTGAAAAATTCCGTTGAAAGTGACATTTTAAAATTGATTTTGCTGGCCTCGCCATAATAGATGGCTTTCCACAGCTTTAAAATAAGATATTGAAATTAAAACTTCAAGCCAAAGAATGACTTTTATAATAGATATTAGTACTAATATAATCAAGATTTCTATGGTGCAAGGAATTAATTTCAAGGTAATAGAACAAGCAAACAAAATATTTCAATATTTGTTTTTCTTCTCTGAATATATCAATTAATAATATTTTTCGAATATTAGAAAGAGGGTTGCACTAAAAAGAGAAAATAATGA
>JAQPPZ010006263.1:0-10856 GCA_028583015.1 Wollemia nobilis
GGGTCATCTTCGCTATCACCTAGGATTGCGCCAAGGAGCTCATGGGAGTAAAGTGCGCATCCACATCTTCAATTTTTCGGAGCTGCGTGGCTAAGTCTAGCCAATGATTAACGTCTGCTTGGGCGGATTCCAAAATTGAGTTGCCAACAGCAACTGCCTCCTGAGCCTCCTTGAAAAATGTTAAAACTGTAACTCCCCGCGCAACTCTTGCCGGGAAATCTGCCAGGAACTACAGGCGCATCTCCTTGAGGCGCTCCCTAGAAAACGCGACAGGCTGCGACGTCTTCTTTTCTAACTCAGCCTGCAACTGTTGGACCTGAACGGTGAGCGCCTGTATCTGTTGATTTGCTTGGGCGCGCGCCTTGATCTGCCGATCGCACGCCTTGGAGTGCTCTTCGTTCTCCGCCTCTAGCGAAAGCACGCGTTGTCTCAGCTGCGCGGCTTCGGACTCCAGCACTTCAATCTGCCTCTTCGCCCCTGCCAAGGCCTCCTCAAGTTCGAGATTTTTGGCTTGCGCTTCAAAGAAGCGCTCCTTGTAGTACTCGCCATGAACATAGATGGAGCCCATGCCAACTTGAATGTCGCCCATCTTGCGCGCCGTATCCATTTTGGTGACGTCCTCCACGGTATGGCGGAAAGCATAATCAATCGGGGTCATCTCCGCCAAGGGCTTCTGGACAATTGGTATTTTCTCCACCGTGTGTAGCTCCATCTTCTCTGGGTCGATGATGGACTTTTTCTCCATTTGCGCCAGAGCCTGCGCCTCCTTCGAGCGGTCCCTCAGCCAACGCATTGAACTGTGGCGCGCCTTGCGGATGCTCTCCGCAGCAGCAAGTTGGTGTGTCATTTCTAACTCCAACTCAAGTGGCTCCTGAACACCCACTCCGAGGATCGGCGTGAAAGGAAGAAGGGGAAGGTGCGGCTCAAGCTCGGACAGCGCATGGGACACGGGAGGGGAAGCGACTGCGCTAACCCTCAAGGGCGCTTGGGTTTGGACTGCGACTAAGGAAATAGTGGGTTTGGGCGTTGAAACGTCGGGAGCAATCGATGCCATGGTGGCGGAGGGCGGAGAAAGGGAGAACGGATTTATTTCTGCAACGAAATATCTGCAATAGGGTCCTCTACGACAGAAAAAGGAAGGCTAACAGACGCAGAAATTGCGAAGGCGTTAGGGTTACCAGCGAAAGATGCGAATGCTGCTGATAATGGCGCTAAAAGGACCAGGGAACTGAAATGTTGGGAACTACGGAGTGGGACAACAGGAGAGAAAAGGAAGCAGAGACCAAGGGAGCAGAAACCGCGATAGGGATTTCGGGCGCTGAGGAAACAAGCTGCAGAGAGGGGAGAAGAAAGAGGCGAAGATGAGTGCGTACCTTCGAGCTCCGTGATCAAGGGAGCCGGGGAAGATGGGCGCTGCGTTTGTGGTTCTTTCTCCTCCGCTTCTGGTGTGTCCACGTCAACGACCTCCACGTTTTCAATCTTCTGCTCCGACTGCGCCGTCGCAGGAACTTCGGGAGCGCTCGACACGGGGGGTTCAGGCGCAGCTTGAGAGCTTGCCCTGAGGGGCCTTTGAGCGCTGGTGCGCGGCTTCTTCGTCGCTTGTTGCAAGAGAGGCGCCTCCTCAGCTTTTCTTTTCGGGAAAGCGCTCTTCTTCTTATGAGACAGTGGCCCACTCTCTCCAGCCAATGGTGGATCACCCAGGACTGCCTTGCCCTTGCCTTCTACCACGTGCCTCTGAGCTGCCAGGTCGTCCACCTCGTCGAGGCTTCGCGTGCTTCGGGGCACAATATCAAAAAACGAGAGGGCCCGATAGGTGTCTATGTTCTCATCGTAGAACTTGGAGAACTTGTCATCTATCGCCATTGGGTAGTCCAAAGACGTCTTGTCATTATGGACCCTCATGATCCACCACTCTTTGATTTTGTGGTCGGACCAATGCTTCAGCTTTGCCTTCATTTCCGCAAAAAGACTCCTGGGCAGCTTCTGCTCCGGGTTGACAATCGGGTCGTACTCACTCTCCATGGTGTAAAAATCGTGCCAGGGGGGCAAAGGCACCATCTCGTCGATGTGCCACTCCAACTCGAGTCCCCTAGGGTTATTCCGTTGAGCAACCATGTCGGGGCGAGGGCAGCAGTGAAAAGACTTCACTCCAAGGTGATCCCGGAAGATGTCACGCGGATCATACTTCCAGCGTTGGGGGAGCTCAATCAATCCGTAGTCGAACAGCGTTACCGTAAGCACAACGTTCTGACCACATTGCGTCACCTTGATGTCCCCGAAATCGAAGGGAATAGGGCATGTGTGCTTCTTCCCCCTGCCCTTCTCGTATACTTCGTTGGTGTAGTCGCGTTGTCGGGCGACCTCCAGGGCAAACAGATAGGGCGTGGTGTAAAAGGGCAACAGAAAGGGCTTTTCTGTAAACCCGAAAATCCTGATGACCAAACCCTGGGTGAGCAGAAAAACGTCCCCCATCTCCTCGTCTACCACTCTATCTCGCATCTCCGCGGGAAGTCGGTCATAGCGGCCGTAGAGCAGCTCCAGTGCTGGCCCCAAGAAAACTTGGTTAAAGACATAGTACAATTCATCTCTGGACAAGCTCTGCGTCCAGAGATAAACCGACAACGCCTTGCCTTCCTCGTCCGTCTGGTTCTTGGGGATGTAGGGGAACTTATCATGCAAGTGGTAAAAGAAGTACCACACTAGGGAGGAGCAAAGCCTGAACTGGTCGTCCTTTGCGGCTTTGCAGGTAGGCCAATGATCCGTGCAACTGCCGTCCCACCCACTCTGCCCAGTCGAAGAAAACTGGGATAGCGCCCGGTTTCATCTTGGATGGGAAGTAAATCTCATTCTCAAAGATAGACTCCGCCATGGACACTTGCCAGTCGTAGACCACCTCGTCGGTGGAAAGCCCCATCACCCAAGCCAGAATGGAATAGATGTCGCGATGTATGAATTCTGTCAGGCGCATGGGTAGCTGGGGAAATTCCTCAGATGACGTCGCTCCTCCCAGCTGCTCTCTCATAAACTGGCGCATCTCGGGCGTGGGCTGATACCTGGCTCTGCTCGGAACTGTTGATTTTTCTGAGGGTGAAATCGGATGAGGGCGTCTTTCCACAGGCGAAGGCCTCTCGAACAGTGTCAACCGTGATGGCAAACAACGTTTTTCCCTTGGCATCCCGCACTGTTCTTGTTTGGGCGTCGTAGAATTGCGACACTGCCTGCACAAATTCCGAGCAATGGTGTACGGGCGTGCACATGTAGAAGAACAAGTGGGAATGATAGACTGCAGCCAGTGGGTTCCCAGTCGGGTTTTCTTTATGCGCCTCTTCCACGTCTTGGCACAGCTGCTCCATGTCCTTGTATGTCATCATGCAATCTCGAAGCCGAAAGAGATTATCTTCGGGCGTCGTCAACTTCTGAGGCTTCTTCTCACGCTTTCGCGGCTTCTTCGAGCCGCTCTCCTTCGAGGGCGTCGCCTTCTCCTTGGGCGCCTTCTCCTTTTGTTCCCCACTCTTCTTGCCCATGTCTGCCGGATGAACTGCTCTGACTCGAACTTGAACAGATAAGCGCTCTGAAAAATGCAGGGCGCTAGGGCAGCAGGAAAACACAACTGCAACTGCAACTGCAACTGAGGGCACGAAATAAATCTGGCAACTCTCCACCTTATAGCGCCAGCTTCAGATCTACCACCTTAAATGCCCACGTTAGAAGTTAATGCAGGTGGAGATCGTGGGCAATCGTGCGCCTCTCATTTGCCCTCGTGCGGGTAGTTCGCCCTTTTAAATGATGAATAATGGCGTCGGACAAGAAAATCCTCCTTGGGGCGTGTGCTCCTTGAGAGGAGCGCTTACTTGGATTTGCCACGGGGCTCGCGCTTCGGACGTTGTGGAGCGAAAACGCTTTGATTGGATAGAGGTTGAATGGTCCCACTTTATAACGCTGCGCTTAGGGTTAGAAAACGCCTTTCGAAAATTAATTTATCCCCTTGCGACACTTGGCAGCTTTTCTGGATGGACGGACTTTGAAGGAAACATAGAAATAAAATGCAAGACTTTTAAAAGAAGGGAAGGGGAGACTTTCGCTCCACTAGTGGAGCGAAAGTCACTTATTCACTTATTACTTTTTTTTTTTGAAACGGGGAGAGGAAAGCTTTCGCTCCACAAGTGGAGCGAAAGAGAAACTCTTTTTTTTTTTTTTTTTTTTAAAAGCTTCGCTCCAAAACTGGAGCGACAGCAAACTATACACACATTTTGAAACATATATACATAAGATCGTACCTGGCGGATCAATGATTTTCCTCGGAACTCGGCTGGTGATAAGCTTTCAGGAGAAAGCCGTTCACCGAAATCGGGAGAGTGAAACCCTCCATGTCTTGCAGGATGAAGGAGTTGATCTGATTGACGTCGGAGACTCGAAATGGGCCTTCCCAGAAGGCGTCGAACTTCTCGTGGTTCCCCGGCTTAGACTTGTTCTCATTCCATTTTAAGACCAAGTCCTCGACACTGAAGGCTCTGTCAGAAGTCTTCTTGCCGAACCAGCCCTTGGTGGATTCGGCATGCCTTGCGAAAGCTTCATAAGCTTTCTCTCTTTCCTCCTCCAACTGCAGCAACAAGGCTAACCTCGCATCCATCGGGTCAAATTCACCTTCTTCACTGTCGAGCCACTTGAGTAACTGCAACGCGGGTAGCTCTATGTGCGTGGGTAAGACTGCCTCTTTCCCGTACACGAGCGAATAGGGTGACGTCTTGATCGAGCGTTTGATGGAAATGCGATCAGCCCAAAGCGACTGGTCCAAGAGCAGATGCCAGCTTCGCTTATTCTTCTCCAGAGACCTCTTCAAGATCCGCAACAGGTTCTTGTTCGTAGACTCCGCCAATCCATTGCCCTGCGGGTAATAGTTAGACGAGGTCTTCAAGTAAATTCCATACCTGACTGCAAACTCGCAGATCCTCGCACCGGTGAAAGGAGAGCCGTTATCAGACACGATGGCTTCAGGCACGCCGAAGCGAGTGATCAACCCTTCAAGAAAGGAGATAACCACGTCTTGGTTGGCCTGCTTGGTCGGAATTGCTTCCGACCACCGAGTGAAGTAGTCTGTGGCGGTCAAAATGTATTTGTGGCCGGCGGAGGAGTTGGGATTGATGATCCCGATGAAGTCCAAGCCCCACTACTGGAACGGAGCTTCTGCTTGGATGGGGTGAAGAGGAAGCGAGGCATTCCGGGTTCTGCCCGAGTAGCACTGGCAACTATCGCAGCATTGGCTGACCTTGAAAGCATCGGCGAAAAGGGTGGGCCAGTAGTAGCCTGCCTTTATGATCTTTAGGGCCATTGGCCTGCCCGCGAAATGACCTCCCGAAATCCCGGAGTGAAACTCCTCAAGGATTTTCGCCTTCTCCGACTCTCTGATACACCTCAAGAGGACTCCATCGATGTTCTGATAAAACAGTCCGTTGGGTGTCGGGACATACCTGCCAGCCTGCAAGCGAAACCTCCTTTGCGAAGCGTTGAAGCGAGAAGGGCATCTGCCCGTGTCGAAGTACTTGACAAGGTCATCTGTCCAATCTGGACTGTCAACCGACAGGTTGGCAAGGTTGCTTTCGGGCACAGGGTGGTCTGAGTCGGGGATTGTTGCTTCAGCTGCGGCATATTTAGCCAGCTCTTGACAGAGCGCTCTGCCTCGGACCAACTTGGTAGGGCGCACTTCGATGTCGAATTCCTGGATCTTGGTGACCCATCCAACTCTCCTATTGCCAAGCTCCCCTTGAATGATGAAATTCCGGACGTCGGGGTGTATCACGTACACTATCGTCTTACTCTGAGAGACGAAATGTCGGAATTTCTGGAGCGACTTCATCACCGCATGCACTTGTCTTTCGATGAAATTGAACTTTTCTTCGTGCGGTTGGATGATTTGGCTGAGGAACGCTATCGGACGCTCATCTCCATCTTCCCCCTTCTGGGTCTAGAACAGCTGCGTAGCTTTCTGGCTCCCCGACGGCGTACAAGATAAAATCTTTCGCGTAGTCGGGATTTATGAGGACTGGAGCTTGAGTGATCCGCTCCTTGATCTCTTGGAACGCCTGCTTCCTTTCATCGGTCCACTTGAATTCGGCATCCTTCTTTAGAAGCTCGGTCATCGGCTTCACCACTTGGGCGAAGTCGGCTATGAACTTCCTGACGAAGTTTATTTGTCCGAAAAAGGACTGCAGGGCTTTCTTATTTGATGGCAGTGGAAGGCGGAGGAGCACTTCAGCTCGGGCGGGATCAATAGTTAATCCCTTCTCAGAGATCAGGTGCCCGAGAAGCTTGCCTTCCTTCACTGCAAAGATTGATTTTTTGGGGTTGATGGAGACCCCGAACTCCCGACATTTCTCAAAGACTTGCCGCAAATGTAGGCCGTGTTCCTCCCGCTTATGGGAGAAGACTGTCATGTCATCCAAGTAGATCACGATGACATGATTTAACAGTTCGCCGAAGGCGAGGCCCATCGCTCTTTGAAAAGTCGCTTCGGCGTTTGAGAGGCCGAAGGGCATACGTTGATAGGCGAAGGTTCCCCACTTGGTGGTGAACGTAGTCTTATGTTGGTCTTCGTCCTTGACCCAAATTTGGTTGTAACCGGAGAAGCCATCCAACAAGGAGAACCTCTGCGCTCCCGCCACTACGTGAAGAATCTGGTCAATCTGAGGTAGCGGGTAGTGGTCCTTGAGCGACGCTTGGTTGAGATTTCGGAAATCGATACACAAGCGGATGTCGTCGTTCTTCTTCCGTACGGGAACAAGGTTGGCCACCCAGGAGGAGTGCTTGATCGGGTAGATGATCTTTGCTTCAAGCATCTTCAGAAGCTCGGCCCTCATCAGCATTTCGATCTTCGGGTTGACGGGCCTCTGCTTCTGCCTGAAGGGTTTGATCCCTTCTTCCAGCTCAATGGTGTGTTGGATGACGTTCTTGTCGTACCCCCTTAGATCTTGGTAGCACCAAGCGATGATATCTGGGTACTCCTTGCACAGGGCGCGAATCTGTTGGAGCTCTTTGACTGTGCAGTCGGCCCCTACCTTGATAACTTTTCCCGGCTCTAACTCCAGGTCCACGAACTCTTTTCGGTCCACTTTGATCTTGTGCCCGATAGACCTGTCGTTCCGATCAAAAAGACTTTCCAATGTGATCAGACCCTTGGGGATGTGGTTATTTTTCAGTTGAATCAACCCCTCGCGGTCTTCTTCGTTCAGAGTCCGATCTTCAATTGAGGATGCTTCATTCACCAGAAAATTGACAAGTTGTTCGTCATTGTCGAACACCTGCCAATGGAGTTTTTTATCAGGCACAGAAGGCCTGTAGATCAGCCTCACCGTCTTCGGCTTGTGCATCATATTATCTGCCGGTGAAAACCGGGCGCCGATGGAGGCTAAGATGTCCGCAAGCTTGTTTCGCTCTCGTGAAATTGACTTGATGTTCAGCGCGGTGAAGGATTCGAGCAAATCCCACACCTTGTTGCGGTACGCCTTTAAATAGTGCTGCTTGGAGATGCACTTGTTGGTAACTTGGTTGCAGATTAATTCGGAATCCCCGAATATCTGCAACTGCTTGATGCCGAGCTTCTCGGCTTTCTTGAGTCCGAGGCACAAAGCCTCATACTCTGTTGCATTATTCGTACAGCTCCATGCGAGCCTGTACGAATAAGTCTTTTGTTCGCCGGATGGAGAGATCAGAGCAATGCCAGCTCCTGCGCCGTTCTTGCACCGCGCACCGTCGAAGTACAGCTTCCATAGCTGATCGGGTATCGGGGGCTCTTCTTCGGGTGCCTTTGTTTCAGCCTTTTCAGGCTTAGTGAGTGAATAGCACCCTAGATCCGTCCCGATGACAACATTAAAATCGGTCATGGAGAACTCATCTTCAACTCGGAGCTCGTCGAGAGATTCTTCCATCAGGTCCACTTGTATTTCTTCTATCATCAGGTTGACAGAGACCGAGCCCTTCTCCTCGTCTTCAAGTTTTTCAACATGAAAACTGGTAGGCTTCTCGTTGAAGAGTTTAAATCTGTTCCCCTTGAAGGGGATCTCCAAGTGTGAGTAGTCGAGGGAGAGGTAGCCTCCCAACTTAGCCGTAAATTCTCTTGAGAGGCACATACTGAAGTATGGCTCGAGGTCGACTACCACGATCTCTTGAATGACCGTGACCTGCGGCATTTTGTGGAGTTGGATCGGAACGTCTTTGATCACTCCCACCGTCTTCACGGGAGTCCCGTCTAGCTGCAGCACTCCGGGGCTGCTCCGGGTATACTCCATGCCCATGATATCGCATACTGCTTTGGGCATGACGGTTGTCGCGAGCACCGAGTCGATCATGCAATTATGCACGATCCATCCTTCCATCCGAAGGGAAAGGTAGAATGGCGGGGGCCTATTCTTACCTGTGGCCGAAGTCGTCAGCGGTTGTGCAAACACCGTCTGCGTCGGCCTACTCTCCTTGTCCTTAGCGGACTTGAGAGATTCCTGCAAAAGGTCAACTTGACCCGGAAGTTGGAGGGCGTCATAAAGGCTTACCTTGGCGGGTGCCTTCTTCATTTCTTCGACAATGCTGTATGTCGAAGTGCCAGATTCTTCAACTCCCTTTGCAGGTTCGTACTTATTCCGGTACTGTTGCGTGGCATCCACCCTCTGACGCTTGGTCAGTGAGGGGTATCGGAGCTTCTCCCTGGCTTGGTCTCGCGTCTCGGCTTGCAGCTGCGAAGTCGAAGCTTTGGGTTGGAAGCCCCTTTCTCTAGCTCGAGGCGACAAGTGGTCCTTCAGTAAGTCGGACTGCTCTAGGGTCGTCGTTGGATTGGGAGCTTTCGCCGGCAACAGGGCCTTCTCACTCCGCGGGTTGGGTGCAACAGGCACCTTTCAGTGGATCCATTTGGGCCGGGTCTACCTCAATAGGCTTCTTCCCAGCCTTGGTGAGGATTGAGACTTGCTCGGCGGAAGGCATCATGAAATTATGACCAGCTTCTCTGATCATATTGATTTGCTCGTAAGCGCCGCCGGATAGCGTCTGAACATAGTTGAGGTGCACCATGCAGGTTTCTTCGTTGTGCGGATCATTGCACGTGGTGCACTAGTAAGTACTGCCGGATGGACCGGCTTCTGCACCTTCCAGCACTGTTGCATTTCTCTCAAGATCCCTCCTATCGAAAGCGGATGCTTGCTCTCTAGTGATCGGGGGAGGAGGGAATCTCCTTTGTTGGAAGCTTTGGTCATCTTGCCTCCTCATGACGGTCATCTGGTTCGCAATTGTTTTCACATATGCCCGCAAATCTTGCAACTCTTTGACCTGGTCCGAATTTAAGGCTGCCTATGGAGCGGGTAATGGCAATGGTGCCAAGGGCCCAGGCAATGTGGGAAATGGGACCGGAGCTGGGAGTTGAGGAACAGCAAGCGCTTGATACTGGGGCATGGGGGCCGCTTGAGTCTGAGGGGTTGGATTCCATGGTTGACTAGGGTACATCTAGGATGTAGGTGGAGCGGATGCGCTCGGGTACATATTCTGCGGAAAGTCCGGGTAAATCGGCGTCGTCACCTTGGGAGGCAACTTCCCGATAGCTATTAGGTCGGCTTCCGCCTTCTGCGCTTGCTCGTACAAGCCAGGGAATGTGTTGACATTAGCATGCCGGATGCTCATGCTAATATCCGAATGAAAAGCTCTCAGGTAATAGAACGCCGCCTGTTCCGGGGTGGGCCGAAGACCAGTCGGTGACTCTGCCGGAGTTCGGGCGAACCCTGACATTGAAGTCAGCTATCTCCTCCTGAGGATGCCTCTGAATGCTAGTGAACTGGTGCAACAGAGAGAAGGGGTTGGCTTGTTCATTGAAGCCCCTTATTAATTGTTCTGCTAGTTGATCCCATGAAGTGATGGTCCCTAGCCGGGAGTGATCGGTACCGATAGAGGAGCTTACCTCTCAGCGAAAGCACCAGCAGCTTCACCATGACGTCTTCTTCGGTGATTTGGTGAATGGTTGCTAGTCCGGCGACGTCTTGGATATGCTCGTGCGCCGTCTTTCCCGTACCGTCGTACGTGGGTAAAGCTTTCAACGCTGCGGGTAGTACTTGGTGTTGAGCTGCCAAATCTAGAGGCCCTGAATGATTCCATGCGGGGAATTTCCTGGGGGGAGCCTGTTGCGCCATCTGGGCTGGCGGAGTTGTTTGAGCCGGAGGAGTTGGTAGAACTTGCTGAACCAGAACAATTGGAACACTCGGAGCACTTGGTTGAACGTTCAGTGGAACCGGAGTATTCTGATGATTCGGAGAATTCGGCAAATTGGGGAGCAAGCTAGTCATTGTGTTGTCGGGAGTTGGAGTCCGTGAAGCAACAACAGCTTCTTGCGAAGATGTCCCGTCTAACGGGATATTCGGCCGGACCACTCTAGGATGTTCTCCCAAAGCGTCGATGTCAAGCTCGAAGAACTCGATTTCTTCTTCTGTATTTCTAGCTCTCCATCTCGTGTGCATGAAGGCGTGATCTTTTAGACTGGTCTTCGAGATTTGGAGGTGTTTGAGTTCAGCTGAGTCGCCAGATGTTCAGATTTGACAGCAATAAGATGAACATCACTTCTTAATACTATTTGAACGAGGAACGTTTGCGTCCCACAGGGTGTGCCAAAAACTGTTGGCAATCGAATCGACCTAGACCCGATGCCAAGCATTGAATGTCCGAAGGAAAGGAATGTCCTCCGTGACAATCTCTAGTAGGGCTGGTTCCGAAAGTAAAAATGGGGTTTTTGAGATAAGGGTTAGGAAGATACTGAAAGAAAGGAAATAACTGAAAGGAATGGGAAAAGGCTAAAAGCCTGAAATACGGGGGGATGGACAGGAAGCACGATACAC
>JAQPPZ010006264.1:0-10993 GCA_028583015.1 Wollemia nobilis
TGTTGGCATTTTTGCCACATTGATTTTCATTGAAGTATTAATGTGTACATTATTGCAAATCTAACGTTTATACAGGCTTTGATGCGGCTTTGAAGCAAAAAGGAGAGAAAATGAGCAAAAATGACTAAGTCCAGAAACTGCAGCGATTCGCTGACAAGTCGCGAAATCGCGGTCAACGTGGTCAACGCAGGCAGGTTGGGCGGAACCGTCGCGATATCGCGACGTGTTTCATTTTCACGACTTTCAGCGGGCAAAAGGGGAACAGCGACAAAATGTCACGAAATCGCGACAAAAAACTCAGCCGACGACCTAACTTAAAACTTGCAGCGCGTCGCTAACATGTTCCAGAATCGCGACATCGGGAGCTTCGAAGAGTCAAGTGGTAAAAGTGCAGCGATTCGCTGCATGTTGGTTGAGCGGAAGTCTTAAGTTAAAAGTGGCGGCGATTCGCTGCACATTCGTTTCAAAGGCTTGAGAGTTCAAAGGTTGCAGCGATTCGCTGCATTCTTGGGAAGGGGCACACATTGGTTGCAAAGGCTTAAAAGATTGAAGTTGCAGCGAAGTTGGTTGAGAAGGTTGTGTAAAGTGAAGGTTGCAGCGATGCGCTGCAAAGCAAAAGGTTGTTACATTTTCGCGATGTAGTCGACTTCGAAGAGCAAAATGCAAAGAGCGCAGCGATGCGCTGCACGTTCTCAAATCGCGGTGGTTTTGGCTCGAAAGACAAAGGACATAAAAGTTGCAGCGATTCGCTGCAATTTCGATGATAAGGCCAACCGACATGAATATGCAGCGAAATGGCGACAGGAAAGGATAGAAGACTCCCAAAGGCAAAAGGTGTTCCATTTTTGCGACCCCTCTAAAGGGCCGTACACGGTGCTCAAAATATGTAGCGATATCGCTACATGTTCCGTTTTCGTGGGGCAGAGCGCAGGGAAGAGTCAAGGGACCAATATGCGTAGCGAAATCGCTACCTGTACTATTTTCGTGAGGTTGAGCTAGCGATAGAGAAAACAAAGCTGGAGACATGGAGAAAGAGCGACAGGAAGCATTTTCGCGGGTGTAAGTGACAGAAAGCGTACGACATCAAAATGCGTCGCGATTTCGCGACCCGTTCCGTTTTCGCGACCTGTGCAGTTTCCCGCCAAGTGCAGTATGAACGGCCCGAGAGGTTTTCCTCCATTTCCAAGGATTAAATGTGGCCCCGAATTAAATATTTTGAGGATTTCCAATGCATTTCAAGGTCAAAGAAGCGCCCAGGCCACCAAGATTAAAGATTTGATGCATTCGAGGCCACTGTTCGTAGGTTAATTCAATGATTTCATGTACACGTTCAAAGACAAATTTAATGAAGGTGACCGTGAACGTTTCATTGCATTTAATTTTTGTTTCTTCAAGGCTGTAATCAAGGAGATCGTGTTCTTGGTTTCCAAGGTACAATTGTAGATCACGAGAAGGTTGGTGGCAAATATTTAATGCTGCAAAGAGGACGGCCCTCTATAAAAACCAATGTAAGCTTCATTTGAAAGGGGTTGGAAAATTCTCTGCTAGAGACTGGAAGTTCGTTTGCAGGAATAAAGGATTGGCTTCTATTTTTCAAGCGTTTGCATTGGTGATTTCCTTTCTGTTCATGTTGCATTTCTAATAGCATTTGTATGTCTTCATGGCTGTTACATTTAAATTCTGCATACTGGATTTGAATATTGCCGTAAGAGTATAAATTCCTGGAATGTGATTTTGGAGGGTTTTTCTGTATGCATCGTGCGGAAGTTAAGTTAGTAACTTTTATTGCTTGTTGTTGCTGCACTTGGAGTTTCCTGCTGTTATTTTCTAATCCCATAACTTCGGCCTGTGGCCATATTTCCCATTTCTTTCTGTAACCTTTTTAATTTCTTTCCAGTAACCCTTATCTTACACCAAGTTTAGAATAGTGAAGGGAACCAGCCCACTCTGGAGATTGGTCTGGGAGCCATTTCTTGCTTCCAGCCTTTCAATGTTGGCCGGGTCTAGGGCGCACTTGTAAAATCCTTTCCTGTGGCAGATTTTGGACCAACAGTTTTTGGCACGCCCGGTGGGACAGATTTATTCTGTCTCTAAAAGAACTCATACTGTCGAAGGTTTAATGTTCGCCTTCAGACTGTAAAATTAGAGCATTTGGTGACTCTGCTGAACTCAGAAATTATTCATGATCACGAGATCACAGTCCAAGAAATTTGGTGATCTGGTTCAGTTTTTCGAGCTTGATAGTTCAAGAAGTGGTGAGCATTCTAGGTTGGTTTCCTCATCCCTTCCATCCTCTGTTGTACAAAACTCTGGTGTTGTTGCTAGTGTTTCATCTTCCCAACCATATCCGCTAGCTCAAATGGCACAATATCCTCCACCTCCACCCAAATTTTTTTTGGCATGGAATAGCTCTGGAGCCTTGAACTTGCAGGCTCAGAATCCAGTTCCTCAAGCTGCACTGAAGGCTTTGCCTACTTACGATGGTACTGGTAAAACAGCATATGAGCACATTAATGATGTTGCTTCCTTAGCGGCTATCCATGACATTACTGATGAGGATGTAATGGTGAAATTATTGGTATGTTCCTTGAGAGGAAAACTGTTGTTTTGGTACCGAACGTTGCCGCCAGGCACTATAACATCTTGGGATCAATTCGGTGATTTGCTGGTTAAAAATTTCCATGAACAGGCTGACCCTTTCTCATTGTTGAATCAGTTTACCGTAATACAGAGGCATCCCCAGGAGGAGATAGCTGATTTCAATGTTCGATTCACTAGAACTTGGCACAGAATTCCTGAAGGTATTCGGCCTGCTGATGAATTGGCTGCACTTTATTATCTCAGAGCGTTCAACTCAGATATTGGCTGGGCTGTTCGGCAGTCCAATGTGATAACATTTCCAGAGTTGTTTGAGCAAGCAATTAAAGCAGAAGCTGATCTGGTTGCAGTAGGGAGACTTCCTCCAAAGGTAACTATGCCTCTCATACCCGATTTGCCTCAGCATTTATATTCTGGCTCATTTCCACAGCCCATGCCAGCTATGTATCCCACACCATCATGGAGTTCTAAAGCACCTCAAGTTGCACCAGTCCCAGCTCCTCAGTTGCCTGCTTTAGCTCCTTTACCGCTTCCTGCACCTAGCATTCAATCATCTCCCGTTTCCACTGCATTTCCCACTTTGCCAGCACCACCAGCTCCTTTGCCCTTACCAACACCTCCTGCACCTGCAAACCCTGATCCATATACAACATTATTGCAAGAGGTTAAGTCTACAAATTCGGCAATTAGGGCTATGGGAAATAAGATCACACTCATTGAGAGGAAGCAAGCTGAAAGAGATTTCCAGCCAAGGAGATTTCAGCCTCCTCAAATTACTAGAGATCAAGCTGCCTCAACTAGCAAGCCACCTGAAAAAGGCTTGACTGCTCTAGTGAATGAAGAAGCAGCCCATGCAGACGGAGTATATTGGTGCTCAACTTGCAATGATCCTCATGGAGAGGATACATGTATGGTTCACCTGAATTATATGCAGACATTGGCTGCCAGCTCTTCGGGTGGACATGTTAATATGATCTCAGAAGCTGGGCATAGTTTAATGAATCCAGTTGAAGATCAAGTTTCAGTTCTGACAAGAACTGGAAAGAAGCCCGTGACTGTTGATCCTGTTGACTTACAACCTTTGAAAGTGTCGGCTGATATGAAAAAGCCAGTGAAAGCTCCTGTGCCAGTTCCAAGGTCTGATGCATCTGTTTTGTCAAAAGACCCTGCTTTTGATAAAGTTCAAGGAAAAGCTGCAGCTGCACCAGCAAGATCCGAAGCAGAGGAGCAAGCTCGTGAAAAGTTGAGGTATCCATCACTGACAAAGAGGCTGAGAGTAGAAGCTACACAGCAATATCGTACCAGATTTGAACAACCTGCTGAGAAGAAAGACCTTGCTGCAGTTTCATACAACATAGTTGAAGATCTGAAGAAGACCCCTGCTAAGGTAAGCCTCTATGACGCTTTGCAGTTACCAGGCCAAGTAGATTTACTACAGGAATCATTGAAATCTATCAAAGAGAATGAAAAAGGTCCTACCCAGATAGTTTATGCTCAGTCCTTAACCACCTCTGCTACTGGTAAGAATAGACCACCTCCATTTTACTTGTCATTGCAAATAGAAGGTTGGATTGTACATAATTGTATGATTGATTCTGGAGCCGCAACCACCGTCATGCCCAAGGGAGTCTGTGAAGCAATGGGAATGGAGTATACCCGGAGTAGTCCTGGAGTCCTGCAATTGGATGGTACTCCTGTTAAAATAGTAGGTGTCATTAAAGATGTACCAATTGTCCTGCATACTATGCCCCAGATCACTGTTATTCAAGAAATTGTTGTGGTAGATTTAGAGCCCTACTTTAGCATGTGTCTGTCCAGGGAATTTACTGCAAAATTAGGGGGTTATTTGGCACTAGATTATTCCCATCTAGAAATTCCTTTTAAGGGTAGACGTCTCAGGATACAAAATGAAAAGCCTTCCCCTTTTCACATTGAGAAGTTGGAAGATGCAGGAAAAGACATGCAGTCTGTCCACATGCTTACTGAAGAAATTGAAGATTCTATTTTAATGAGTGAAGTTTTAAATAATCTTCAGTTGGATGATCAGTTTTCTATGCTTAACTTCAATGCCATGATGGAGACAGAGATTGGCTGTTATGCCATTCAAAAACCTGAGAATGAAACAAAGCAGGAATTGTCTAACTCAGCTGATCAGAATGATGTTACGAATCAATTATGGCAGTTATATTTCGATGGTGCTAGATGCAAGAACGGTGCAGGGGCAGGTATCGTGTTAATTTCTCCTTCTGGTGTCCAAAGAACTTATTCTTATCGGCTTACATGGAGTTGCACAAATAATGCTGCTGAATATGAAGCATTGTGTTTGGGTTTGAAGAAAGCAAGGAAGTTAGGAATTGAACAGCTCAAGATTTTTGGTGATTCCGAGCTTGTGGTAAATCAGATCACGAATAGATGCATTTCAAAGCAGCATTACCTGAAAGCATATCGAAACCAGGTTTGGGATTTGTTTGAATTTTTCACTGCTTTAAATATTCAAGCTGTTTCCAGAGAGATGAATAAACATGCAGACCTGTTAGCATCTCTTGGAGCTAATTTTTCCCCTGTTGAACAAGTTGTGAACAAACCCAAGACAGTTAGAATGGTATACAGGCCCAGTGTGCCAGACAAAGAAACTTTCTGGGCAAGTCTTTGAAAATGATGAGCAAATTGTCAATTTCTTGATTCATGAAACTGCCACTGTCGAAGGGAGAACTTTGGAGGATGAAGAAGCAGAGGGTCTTATTCAATTACGGAACAACCATATTCCAAAGGGTCTCATAACTCTGGAGAGTTTGTTCGACCAGCATGATCGGTCCTCTAGACATCGAATAGAAGTTGATAAGAAAGAGTATATGGAGTTAGAGCTTCAGCCTAACAAAGTGATTAAGGTTGGAACTGACTCAACCCAAGAAGAATTGCAGAAAATCAGGCAGCTGTGCGAGGAGTTTTCTGACATTGTAGCTTGGAGCTATGAAGATTTAAAAGGCTACAACAAACAGATTGTGCAGCATACAATTGAATTGGAGGAAGGAGTCAGGCCTTTTCGACAAAAACAGCGTCCTGTTAATCCAAAGATTGAGATGTTGATGAGGGCTGAGCTTGTCAAAGATGCTTCAAGCTAAAATCATTTATCCAGTTAAGCACTCAACCTGGGTTGCCAATCTTGTCCCAGTTCGGAAGAAGAATGGAGATATTCGATTGTGCGTTGATTTCAGAAATTTAAACCGTGTCTCATTAAAGGATCATTATCCTCTGCCACGTATAGATCAAATACTGCATGTTGTGGCTGGAGCTCAGCGTTTTTCTTTGCTGGATGGATTTTCTGGATATAACCAGATCTGGGTGAAAGATGAAGATCAGTATAAGACAACATTCACCACAAAGTGGGGCACTTTTGCTTATCAGCGAATGCCTTTTGGACTGTCAAACGCTGGAGCTACTTTCCAAAGAGCCATGGACATTGCGTTCAAGGAATTGTTAAACAAGATCATTGTGATATATCTTGATGACATGACAGTATTTTCTCATAGAAGGGAAGATCACTGCTCTCACCTGAGGCAGATTTTTGAAAAATGCAGGGAATTTGGGATTTCTATTAATCCAAAAAAGTCTGTGTTTGCAGTGAAAGAAGGTAAGCTTCTGGGCCATGTGATTTCAGAAGATGGGTTAGCAATTGATCCAGCTCGAGTTGAAGCATTAAAGAAATTGTCACTGCCTGCAAACAAGAAGGAACTTCAGTCTTTCTTTGGACAGATTAACTTCATAAGGAAGTTCATTGCTGACTTTGCCCAGGTTGTTAAACCAATGACCGAATTGTTGAAGAAAGATGCAGTTTTCCAATGGACAGCTCGAAGAAAGGAAGCATTTCAGGAGATCAAGGAAAGAATAGCGCAGGCTCCTGTCCTAATTAATCCTGACTATTCCAAGGATTTCATATTATATGCAGTTGGAGAGGATGACAGTTATGCTACGGTTTTAACACAGAAAGGAGATGATGGGAACGAAAGGCCCATTGCCTTCCTCAGTCAGGTCATTCTACCTCATGAAGCCAAGTACAATTTCATTGAAAAATAGGTATATGCTGTGATGAAATCCCTGAAGAAGTTCAAACATTTTATATCTCAGAGCAAGACAATTGTTTATGTGATTCATCCGGATGTTAGAAATTTCATTCTGCAAGGAGAGTTGGGTGATAAACGTGCTGGCTGGGTCACCAAGATCCAAGAATTTGATGTAGAAATTCACCCAACTAAGCTAGTGCGTGGTAAAGCTCTGTGCCAGCAGTTGGCAAAGATGGCAGCATCTGATATAGAGGAAGATCGGGTAGAAGCTCTTGCTGGTGATGACAATTTAATGAATTTCTTAATTCAGGAAAAGGATTGGACAGAGGACCTGATTGATTACTTCACAAATGGAAGATGTCCTTCACAGTTGAATGCTTCTCAGAGGAGAAGATTTCGTTTGCAGGCTCTGCGATATGTTTTGTTACCAGATGGTTTATTTTTTAAAAACATTGATGGTGTTCTCTTGAAATGTGTTAAAGAAGCAGACAAGGCTAGGCTCTTGGAAGAGTTTCATTCGGGTCTCTCAGGAGGACACTATGCAGGAAGACCGATGGCCTTGAAGATAATTCGAGCTGGTTATTACTGGCCGACCCTATTTTTAGACTCTTTCAGAATTGCACAAGCCTGTGATAAGTGTCAGAGATATGCAGGAAGAGTAAGGAATGCAGCACTGCCTTTGCATCCAGTTCAGGTTGAAGCACCTTTTCAGCAGTGGGGGCTGGATTTTATTGGAATCATTGATCCTAATTCCTCAGCTGGTCATAGATACATTTTAACAGCTACAGACTATTTCACAAGGTGGTCTGAAGCTATTCCCACAAAGGTGGCCAATCAGACTGTAGTGATATCTTTTGTTGAGGGTCTGATTACACGCTTTGGTATCCCTGATGCCATCATTACAGATAATGGAACCCCATTCATTGGAGCTGAACTGGCTGAGTTCGCTAATAAATATGGCATTTTCCTTAAGACATCTTCCAATTACTATCCACAAGGAAATGGCTTGGCGGAGTCAACGAACAAAAATTTGCTCAAGATTTTGAAGAGGTCATTAGGAGAGAACAAGAGATCATGGCACCTGTTATTAAATCAGGCTTTATGGGCAGACAGGATTTCAGTCAGGAAGTCCATTAAAACCTCACCCTATGCCCTAGTCTATGGAAAAGAAGCAAGATTGCCGGTTCATCTTGAATTACCAGTGTTACAGCAGTTGCAGTCTTTCCAGGACGATGAGACAGATCTGAGTTCCTTGGATCTGCGAATAGCACAGTTATTGGAGTTAGAGGAGCAACGTTCAAAAGCATATGATGAATTTTCCAAACACACACAGGATATTTCGAAGTGGTTTTATAAGCATTCTGCAGCTCGTCCATTCAAAACAGGCGATTTGGTGTTGAAGTGGAATGAGAATAAAGCTAAGCCTGGCAATCATAAGAAATTTGATGCTTTCTGGGAGGGTCCCTTCCGCATTACTAGCACAGGTGCAGCAAATTCGTTCTACCTGGAAGACATGGATGGCAGCCCACTTTCGATCTCAGTAAATGGCTTTCATCTGAAAGTCTATACTTCTTGAACCAATATTTCAGTATGAGTTTGTATATATATAAAAAAAAAAAAAGAGAAAAGAAAAGAAACGAATATATATATGTTGTTTTACTTTTTATTCTGTCACCTTGGTTCTTGTTGCTTGCGAGCCATAGGGGTTTGTCTTTCTTTTGTCTTTTCCTTTCCCAGCAGTTAGTGGTTATCAGAAAATTCTTCTTTTCCCTTCCCCATTTCCTTTCTTTCCTTTCTTCATCGTTTTCTTTCTTCTTCTTTTTCTTCTGCAGTAGTAAAAGAGTAAGCCACAGCTGTTGTTTCTTTCCCCTTTTCTGTCTTTTCCCGTTCCTTCTAATCCCTTTCCTCCAAGTTTTTTCTTTTTACGCATTTCATTTACAGTCCAGCTCATTTCATTTCACAGCTTTCATACTTTTATCCCCACTCCATAACTTCGTTCATTTACTTTCCTTCCATATCCATTGCAGCTGGCAGTACAACAACATTCTGTTGTTGTTCTACTACATCACTTGCCCACTTCATCATTTCATTATTACCATCATTCCATTGCAGCCACCGCTTGCGCAATCGCAAGATCTCATTCCACCCTCTCATTCCATTTATTTCATAACCAGTTCTATGCAGGTTCTTCCAGTTCCAGCTTTTAGCAGCAGAGAAGTTTTGCAGCAGTCCATTGCAATGTATCTCAGCAACTGACTTTAAGTTTTTCATGACTCTGTGCCCAATGGATTAAGGCCTGGATTCTTGCATACAGCGAGCTGTATACCCCGCGAGCCGCCAAGAATGTTGGCATTTTTGCCACATTGATTTTCATTGAAGTATTAATGTGTACATTATTGCAAATCTAACGTTTATACAGGCTTTGATGCGGCTTTGAAGCAAAAAGGAGAGAAAATGAGCAAAAATGACTAAGTCCAGAAACTGCAGCGATTCGCTGACAAGTCACGAAATCGCGGTCAACGTGGTCAACGCAGGCAGGTTGGGCGGAACCGTCGCGATATCGCGACGTGTTTCATTTTCATGACTTTCAGCGGGCAAAAGGGGAACAGCGACAAAATGTCATGAAATCGCGACAAAAAACTCAGCCGACGACCTAACTTAAAACTTGCAGCGCGTCGCTAACATGTTCCAGAATCGCGACATCGGGAGCTTCGAAGAGTCAAGTGGTAAAAGTGCAGCGATTCGCTGCATGTTGGTTGAGCGGAAGTCTTAAGTTAAAAGTGGCAGCGATTCGCTGCACATTCGTTTCAAAGGCTTGAGAGTTCAAAGGTTGCACGATTCTCGCATTCTTGGGAAGGGCACACATTGGTTGCAAAGGATTAAAAGATTGAAGGTGCATCGAAGTTGGTTGAGAAGGTTGTGTAAAGTGAAAGTTGCCATCTTGTCTTTGGTACAAGCACGATGCGCTGCATGTTTTAAAATCGTGGGGGTTTTGGCTCGAAAGACAAAGGACATAAAAGTTGCAGCGATTCGCTGCAATTTCGATGATAAGGCCAACCGACATGAATATGCAGTGAAATGGCGACAGGAAAGGATAGAAGACTCCCAAAGGCAAAAGGTGTTCCATTTTTGTGACCCCTCTAAAGGGCCGTACACGGTGCTCAAAATATGTAGCGATATCGCTACATGTTCCGTTTTCACGGGGCAGAGCGCAGGGAAGAGTCAAGGGACCAATATGCGTAGCGAAATCGCTACCTGTACTATTTTCGTGAGGTTGAGCTAGCGATAGAGAAAACAAAGCTGGAGACATGGAGAAAGAGCGACAGGAAGCATTTTCGCGGGTGTAAGTGACAGAAAGCGTACGACATCAAAATGCGTCGCGATTTCGTGACCCGTTCCGTTTTCGCGACCTGTGCAGTTTCCCGCCAAGTGCAGTATGAACGGCCCGAGAGGTTTTCCTCCATTTCCAAGGATTAAATGCGGCCCCGAATTAAATATTTTGAGGATTTCCAATGCATTTCAAGGTCAAAGAAGCGCCAGGCCACCAAGATTAAAGATTTGATGCATTCGAGGCCACTGTTCATAGGTTAATTCAATGATTTCATGTACACGTTCAAAGACAAATTTAATGAAGGTGACCGTGAACGTTTCATTGCATTTAATTTTTGTTTCTTCAAGGTTGTAATCAAGGAGATCGTGTTCTTGGTTTCCAAGGCACAATTGTAGATCACGAGAAGGTTGGTGGCAAATATTTAATGCTGCAAAGAGGACGGACCTCTATAAAAACCAATGTAAACTTCATTGGAAGGGGTTGGAAAATTCTCTGCTAGAGACTGGAAGTTCGTTTGCAGGAATAAAGGATTGGCTTCTATTTTTCAAGCGTTTGCATTGGTGATTTCCTTTCTGTTCATGTTGCATTTCTAATAGCATTTGTATGTCTTCATGGCTGTTACATTTAAATTCTGCATACTGGATTTGAATATTGCCGTAAGAGTATAAATTCCTGGAATGTGATTTTGGAGGGTTTTTTTGTATGCATCGTGCGGAAGTTAAGTTAGTAACTTTTATTGCTTGCTGTTGCTGCACTTGGAGTTTCCTGCTGTTATTTTCTAATCCCATAACTTCGGCCTGTGGCCATATTTCCCATTTCTTTCTGTAACCTTTTTAATTTCTTTCCAATAACCCTTATCTTACACCAAGTTTAGAATAGTGAAGGGAACCAGCCCACTCTGGAGATTGGTCTGGGAGCCATTTCTTGCTTCCAGCCTTTCAATGTTGGCCGGGTCTAGGGCGCACTTGTAAAATCCTTTCCTGTGGCAGATTTTGGACCAACA
>JAQPPZ010006265.1:0-105196 GCA_028583015.1 Wollemia nobilis
CTATGTTAGCATAGTTGTATTTTCTATGTTTTGCACCTATTTCTCTATTTACAGGTCTTTGATGAATTCATCTGACGAATTCATCAGATCTCATATGATCTTGTCTGATCTCAGACGATCCTGTCAAATCAGAGACGATCCTAACTGCTTCAAGAATCAGAATCTTCATCAGACATCTGAATCAGGTATTTTCTTTTAACATTCCTTAATTTCTTTGTTTTTTGTCTTAATTCTATTTTTTGTATTCATTTAATCTGCATCTTCATATATAATAGCTTAGACGCATTTTGGCCAAACCTAGGACATGGATGCTTAAGGCTAAAACGAACACATAAAACACATTCCCAACCTAGGCGTGGAAACTGCCATTAAATGTTTCTTGGTGAACCCACCATCCGTCAAAAAATCACCAATATACACCTCTCCCGAGATGCGAGACCTTCACAAGGCCTCTCAGTCCGAGGTACCGTGCCATCCTTTTCACATCCCCCTTCCGAGAACGGATCCTATAGCCTGAAGGTAAGGGTGTGAAAAATTTGGAGCGATACACAATCCTTAAGATTGTTTAAATACATTAGCTTAATATATGCCCTATTTATCATGAGAAAATGTTGATTGTTGGTAATTTTATGATTTGGTTGAACATATCTTATCAATAATTGAGACTGTATTTCAATTTCCTTGTTCCTTTTCTTTTCCTGTCTCCAATAAATCTGATTCTGTAGAGTAGACATGAAGGCCTTTAACTGTACATCACCTATAAAAATATGAGGATGGAATGTTACATCATCTAGAATGAAGAAATTGTGCAGAAACAACTCACACATTAGGTTTTTCTATTCTTCTAGGCTACTCAGGTAAGCTTCCAGGAATTCCTTAATAGTGTCCAAATTATAAGAAATATTGGAATGGATTCTCATAACCTGCCACCTAAGATACCTTTCCTTTAGGACTAAACTATAAAATCTGGCTGGCCTTCTGAATTGAGCCAAATATTCTGCAACCTGGCAAAGGTATTTCACCTGTTCCTACAACTTGGTAATTTCTGCATCTCTTTTCTCTAGTTTTTTTCCAAACAGTTTTAATTCCACAATCTGAGTTTCAAGTTTTTGATATCTTAAAACCCACCGTGTTATATCCTCATTGTATTTCTCTAAAGCAACAGTGTTTTGTGGTCTTATTATTGGCTGAAATTTAGGTAACATATCTACCTATATCCCATTTTCTTCTATTTCTACTTTTGGTGTAACAAATGGAAAATTAGGCATAGAAGTCTGATGTAGAGGAATACTTACTTGATTGCTCATGTTTTGATGATCTAAGGCCTCCTCTATGGATGTCATTTGTATTGTTCGCTATTGTGGCCCTTCATTGGTATGTTTAATTGGATTTCTAGATTGTTCTGAAGCATCTTAAGAATGAGAAGATACAACTTCAGAATTAGGAACTGCAACTTCAAAATTTCCCAAATATTCTATTTAGAACTTCATTTCCAAATCTATTTATTTTTTTATGCTTTTGAGGTCCCTGTTGTTCATATGTACCTGTGATAATATCATCCTATTTAGGGACCTGAGCATCAATCATCTCCTTGGTTTTTGTCCTCCTAACCAAGGGTTCAACTACTTCAGCTTATGGGAGAGGCTGTAAACTTTCATCTGATGATGTGTTATCCTTGTCTTGCTTTGATAGTTTTAGCAATATTTGAGCAACATTTTCTCCATCACTAGATTTTGCAGGTTGTGGCTCTAACTGTGCCACTATGTTCTTCAACCTCTCTACTTCTTGTTGTAATTCAGTAATTTGCCTATCCTTTTCTTTAATGGCTGCCTCTCGTTCATCAATCCATGTCATGTGTGTCCTTATGACACTTCTAGCAGCTCTTAGTTGCTCTTGTATGTTCTCTTCTTCTTCTATTTCAGAATCTGATGAGTAAGTGGGCAGGTTATCTTCAGGTGGTGACCCTAGATCTATTGTACCTACTTCTTTAGTTTGATCTATTGGGTCCTGTGTAGAGGCATCTTGTGGGTCATCCATGCCTATATCTTTTGTATCATCTAAGAACATAGAATCATGTTACTCTTCAACAATTTCAGGGCTATCGTCCCTTGTTGCCTAAGTCTATTTTTGCAAGTTCCTAGGGCTTCTTCTTAGAGATGGTGTAGGAATAGTCTCTTCCTCCATTATTTCCTCTTCAATTATTTTTTCTATTGTGTTCCTTTTATGGAGTCTTGAAGACCTCCGAACCCTTGTTGCAGATTTTTCCCCTATGTTATGCTTTCTTGCAGTGCTAGAGGATGTAGAAGCAATTTTTGTTTTTGATGGAATTTTTTTTCCCTTCCTCTGTGTTTCTCCCTCTGTATTACTAGGAATTTCATTCTGTTCTATGGCCTCGTCTAGAAATATAGTGACATATTCAAAAAACCTAACTTTATTTTATTTCCCCTTTTTAGGGTTAGTTTTATCCCTTCTCTTCCTTTCTTTCTAAGTTTTTGTTGATGGATATTCAGAAGAGAGGGTTTCTAATTCTTCTTCTTGATGTGCTTCTTCCCCTATGACAATATTTTCTTCTTCTTCATTCTCCTCTTCCTCTTCTCCATAAACTACTTCATTCCAAACAGAGAAGAATATGTTTAAACTTCTAGGGTTACCCCTAAAATGATGTTTGCGGATAAGTTTAATTAGCCCATGGTGACGAGGACTTCCCTTACCCTCCTGGTAATGTTTAGATATGTTCTGTAATTCTTGATGTAGGTACAAAGGAAAATTAACCCTAACTTCTAGTTGTTGACTACCATGTCTGAGGTGATTCAAAATTCAAAAATGATGCCCCGAAAAAACAACATATTGCCCTTCGCAAGTTAAAAACTTAATCACCCATACAACTACTTCATCCCATGGCCCCTGTAGACTAGTTCATTTTACTCCCTTGCATATATTTTTGTTCATTAGATATTCTGGTTCCCTATCCCCTTCTTCTGTGAACTGGCCAACTACATCTGCTAATGTATTCCTACCAATTTTGGAAATTTGTAAACCTTGTAAAGGGAGTTCAGTAATTTGGCTCAATATTTCAAGAGTTATCTCAATTGTCATTCTATTGATGTGGGCTATGTTGTTCCTGAATGTGTGGGTGAATTCTACTGCCAGGTCTTCAGAACATTCATAAAAATTATCTAGGAAAGGCATCAATCCACCGTCTTCAAAAATCCTTAGAATTTATGGGTTTTCTCGAAGGTAACTAGTATTTTTTGGTTCCATATTCGTCTTTCACCCCATATTTTATTTTCACATTTGTTCTGTTGGAACACTACTATTATGGCCACCTTATGCAAATTATGTTTTAATCGTTCAAATTCAGACAAAATTTAATCAAATTTTACCACATTTGTTTGTAATCATGAGAGTGTTGAGTTACGAAATAGATGAGTCGTCTTCAGAAAGAAGGTGGCACAAATTACATTTTCTTTTTGGATAAGTGGTAGTTGGTGAATAGCCATCCCTCCATATTGTCAGAATCCTTTTGTCTTAAATGGTGTGCCCACTCTAAATGCAGGTCCTTCACATGCTTGATTATCATGGATTACCATACCCTTTCGGTTAGCGCAAAGATTATTATGTTAGTGAGATACACTTTCCTGTAAAAACCTTGATTACTCCTGTCGGGACAAAATCACATGCAACAAGATAACATTTCTCTTTTTAGACACCACGTGGAAATTTTGAAATTCAATTTTTCTCACTATCACGCACTTCAAATTTTAAAATTTACCTTTTCATATTCCGAAGATAACTTTATTATTTCGAATATTAAACAAAGCTTAATTATTCTGAAGATAAAACAAAAATAAAACTTTGTTATTTTGAAGATAAAAAAACTTCTTCATTCCTTATTTCGAATATTAAACAACCTTTTATTATTCTGAAGATCAAACAATTTTTTCTATTCAAAAGGTCAATAAGCTCCGCTATTTCAAAGATCAACAAACTGCATCATTCCAAATATAACCTGTTATTCCAAAGATCAGACAACTCTACTATTCCAAATATCAACAAGCTTTGCTATCTTGAATATCAACAAGCTACATCATTTTGAAGACAACCTATTATTTTGAAGATCAAACAAGTTATACTATTTTGAAGATCAGACAATATTCATAATTTCGAATATCAAACAACTTTTGTCATTTTGAAGACATCCCTTTGTAGCCAGATTTATGTTTCATCATCCAAATTTGTAGTTTGTATACTCTTTCTTTTTGTCCAAGGAAAAACCTGCAAGTTTTACAGAAACTAGAATCCTTCTTCTTTCCCAAATAGATTGGCATGTCTTGAATATGCCAAACCTCATAGATGTTTTTATACTAATGGTTAATCCTTACACACTATATACTAAATATTTACAATGATAAAAGTGCAAGAAACATATACTTGTTTTAAACAATTTATTTGCACATTTTGATGGATGGCTGCTTTTGATGATGTCCTATTGATTTTTTTGCTGCAACACTTCAAAACAAGTGCAGTTGGTGAGTTTTTACAATGATGATGCAGATTGTTTTAAGGTTATGCATGCCAAAAAACTAGTTTTCATGCACACCAACTCAGCAGTGCCTCATAGAGGTTTTCACTGCTGAATTATTCATTTTTCTCTCTATTTTTTTATCTCTCATTTTCTCTCTTTTTCACTTTTTTTTTGATCTTGATTGTGCCAATGAAGGAATTCATGATTTCCTCGAAATCATGCCCATGGAGGAATTTCACAATCATGATTTATTCATTCATTTTTTTGTTTTCTATTTTTCTGATTTTTTTTCATTTTTTTTAATGAAACTCCATTATCATGCTGAATATCTTGAAGTTGAGATGGAAGAGGGAATCTCTTCCACATTTTGTACATCCAAACTGTCAAGCTGCTGCAAAAATTTTTCTTTGGTTAGTGGTGCATGGTATACCCGAAGGTGATGCCCATTCACTACCAACTTCCTCCATGAATCATCAATGGGAGAGAGACGAACTGCTCCATTGTCAAATACTTCTTCAATTTGATAAGGTCCAAGCCATCTAGTCCACAACTTTCCAAGGAAATCCTCATAGTGAGAATCAAACAACAAAGCCCAATCTCCTTGCTGAAACTTCCTATGTTGAATGTGGTTGTCATGCCACTACTTTCGCTGCTCCTGAATTATCTCAGTTTGGTGCAGTGCATCCAACCGGAGTTCATCCAATGCATTCAACTATAGAATCCTATCTGTCTGTGCCTGTGACAAATCAATTCCAATTTCCAAAGTTGTTCATAATGTTAGTAGCTCAAATTCAATAGGTAAAAGAGGCTTTTTACCAAAAACCAGTTCATAAGGTGTGAAACCTGTGGTGGATTTCCATGTAATATTATAAGCCCAAACTGCTTCAAGTAGTTTATCTAGCCAATTTCTCCTATGAAAAGCTATTATTTTAGTCAAAATCCATTCTAACTCCCTGTTTGTTACTTCAACCTGACCATTTGCTTGTGGGTGATAAGGTGATGATTTCCTATGTTTAATTTCATACAATTCTGTAAAAGCTTCAATAACTTTAGATGCAAATTGGGGTCCTTGGTCTATGGTAATAGACCGTGGAGCTCCAAATCTCTAAAAAATCTAGTTATACAAGAAATCAACAACCTTCTCTTCATGAGCATGTTTGAAAGCACGCACCTCTACCCACTTTGTTAGGTAATCAGTGCATACTAAAATATGCACCTTTCCTTGAGAAGGTGGGTCAATAGGTCCCATAAAATCTAGCCCCCACCTCTCAAATGGTTCTAAAACCATTTGAGGTTGTAGTGGCATTTCATTTGTGTGAGTGGGTTTCCCCATTCTTTGGCATGCATCACAATGCTTGATGTACTTTTTTACATCCTTGTGAAGAGATGGCCAGTAATACCCTGTTCCTAAAAATTTTCTAATTATGCTTTTTACAGAATAATGTCCACCTGATGGTTCATCATGGCAAGCTCGAAGGATATCATACACTTCATCCTTTCGGATGCACCTGTGTAACACATGGTCAGAACTACATTTAAAAAGTATACCCTTAATCCATTGAAAAGAAGAACTATGTTTTATCAACTATTTTTTCTGTTTTGGAGTGAAATGTGGGGGAACTTTCCTTGTGACCAAGTAATTGGCTATATCTGCAAACCAAGGTGATTGGAATGATATAGCAAATAATTGTTCATCGGGAAAAGTATCTTCAACTAATTCTTCCTCTCCTGTGTTCTGCAATCTAGACAAGAAATCTGCTACAACATTGGCTTTTCCTGGTTTGTTGATTATTGTGATATCAAATTCCTACAACAACAATAACCAACGGATAATTCTTGCACTTACCATAGGTTTATTCATCAAATATTTAATGGTTGCGTGGTCTGTATGGATGAATATTTGATAACCTGTGATGTAATGCCTGAATTTGTTGATAGCATATACTACTACCAAGAATTCCTTCTCAGTAGTGGTATAGTTATTTTTTGCTCCTATCAAATTCTTACTAATGTAGTAGATGGCATAATGTTCACCATTGTCAATCTGTCCTAATGCTGCTCCAATTGTAGTATTGGAAGCATCAGTCTGGATATGAAATGGTAATGCCCAATTAGGTCCTCTTAACACAGGTGGAGTTACTAATTTTTCTTTCAAAGTTTCAAATGATTCTTGACACTTTGCAGTCCAGGAAAATTTAGAGTCCTTAGTCAATAGGGCAAACATAGGATTGGCTATTGTACTAAAGTTGGGAATAAACCTACGGTAAAAACCAATGTGTCCAAGAAAACTCCTAACATTAGTTTGAGTCTTAGGAGGGAGAATATTCTTGATTATTTCAACCTTCTTTGGGTCAACTTGGATCCCGTGAGAAGAGATGTGATGACCAAGAACAATCCCTTCCTCCATCATCATAAAACATTTTTTAGGATTCAAGGATAATTGGTATGTTTCACAATGGGTTAAAACTTTATCAAGATGTTCTAATGTAAAATCAAAAGTTTCTCCACAAACTGTGAAATCATCCATATAAATTTCAACACTTTCGGTCATTAGATCAGAAAAAATTGCTAAAATTGCTCGTTGAAATGTTGTTGGAGCATTACATAAGCCAAAAGGTAAGACCCTATAAGCAAATGTTCCCCATGGACATGTAAAAGTCATTTTCTCTTGATCTTCAGGTGCAACCTGAATTTGATTGTATCCATTGAATCCATCAAGAAAACAGAAAAAATTCTTTCCAGCAAGAGTATCTAACACTTGATCTATGAATGGTAATGGGAAATGGTCTTTGTATGTTACTTTATTCAATTCTCTATAGTCTATACATACTCGCATCTTCCCATTCTTCTTTGGAACTATAACCAATGGGGAGACCCATCGACTATCAAAAATTGGATAAATGAACCCTACCTCCAAGAGTTTTTCAATCTCATCTTTGACAATATCTCTCAAGGTAGGATTCAATCTTCGTTGGGGTTGTCTCACTGGTTTAACATCTTCAGTATAGATTCTGTGAGTACATACATCAGGGTGGATCCCTGACATATCTTTGTAGTTCCAAGAAAAAGCATGGACATGTTTCTGCAACACAACTAATAATTTTGCTTCTTCTTCCTTAGTAAGCCAGCTACTAATATTCAAAAATTTACCTGACTGAACTTCTATCTGTTTTGTTCCTGGAAGGACAAAATTTACTCCTTCATGCTTGGTTATCAAGGAGTTAAGTGGGCAATGATGAGTTTTGAGGGAATGAAAAACTCTTGTCTCATTTTTGACAATGGTTTCTGGTGGAAGCATCTCTTGTATGGAGCAATGAGAAGAAGGGAGTAGGTGATGATGCCACCCATGTGGTAGTGTGAATGACTCATTTTCAAAATTTTGGCCCTCATCATTCCCTAATAATTGATGGACAACTACTGCTTCATCCTCCATTCCTTGCTCATGCAGAGTATTTAAGATAGTCTCATTTTCAACATTCCCTCCATCATGGGAGTCTATCTCTTCTATATGCTCCTTCACTACTACAGTAGCTAGTGTGGAGATGATCTCTTCTTGTTCTTCATCTGAATCAAGAAACCATAACTGACCTACAAATTTGTTTGAAGGTCTTGCAGGGGGATACAGAGAAATCTTCTTTAAGTCAATACCATTGGAGATTGTCATATCTCCTGATCTGCAGTCTATAAAGGCTGCTACAGTTGCAAGCCAAGGTCTTCCCAGAATAATGGGGTAACCATGTGCTGAATTTCTAGGCTGTAAAACCAAAAAATCTACAGGGTATTCCCAAGAAGAAACTTCTATGGGGATATCTTCAATGATACCTTCAGGTTTTGCAACTGACCTATCAACCATTTCTAATACTGTAGATGTAGGACTTAAGTGTTTGAGCTATAATTTTTCCATTGTATCTTTGGTCATTACATTTATTGCAGCTCCTAGATCAATCAAGACATTTGAAATTGGTATTGTACTTATAGTTACTGTAATAACTGGACTCCCTGGGTCACTATACTTTGGAGGTACTAGTTTCCCTGACAAGAGATCAACTATCTTTCCTTCAACCTGAACAGTTTTAGGAAATGACTTCTTCTTTCTCCCTGGTCTTTTGATACACAAATATTGGATAATTTTGTTAATCAAAGGCACATCCTTAATGGCTTGCAATAAGGGGAGTGATATGGTTAACTTTTTAAGTTCTTTTACCAGGTCTGATTCAGAGTTTTCTGTAGTAATGTTGAATCTTTCAGGATATGGGATGATCCCTGATGAAGGTAATTTTTCTGCTTGTATTTTATCTATTTTTTTTGCTTCTTTCTCCAACATTGATTTGAATTTGTTTGGATCAGAAGGTTCTTGCAGTCTATTTTCTTCAATTTCAATTGGAATAGGTTTAGGTAGAATTTTTCTTGAACGAAGTTGGATATTGTTGCAATCAAGAACATGGACTTCAACATTTTCTTCAGATTCAGCCACATAGATAGGGGATGCATATCTTGTGTTATTTGGATTAGTCACTGGTTGGGCTGGAAGTTGAGGTTGCTTTACCTGTTGTGTTTGTTGTGGTTGGTTAGATCTTCCTTGAAAATTTTGATTAGGGGCAAGCAACAAATTTTGATTTTGACCTTGATATCTTCCTTGAAAGTTTTGTTGCCTTGGATAAGATTGGTATTGTTGTCCCCAATTTTGTCCTTGTGATTGGTTTTGCATCCAAGGTGGATTGACTTGATTCCAGGATGGATTACCCCAACCTGATTGTGGCCATTCTTGAGGAGTTGTCCAGGGAGGGTAATTCCAAGGTTGTTGGGGTGGTTCTGACTGTCCCCATGGCATACTCCAAGGGTGTTGTCCCCAATTTGTAGGAAAATGAGGGGTATGTTGATATTGAGAAAATTTTCCCCCCTATTTTGGTCCAACATAATTGAGTTCTTCAGTCTGAGTTTCCAAAACATTCTTGAGTTGAGGCAGCAGATGGCATTTATCAGTCAGGTGTCCTTTTGAGAAAATGTTGCAAATGGCTGAAATTGATGTTTTATTTAAAGGACATTCTTGCAAAGCATGTTTATTCCTGCATCTCGGATAATAAATTGCTAGAGGTTCTATTGATTTGGTTTTGGCATTCATTTCCCCTAGTGTTGTGTCTAGATGCACAAGAATATCAGTTTTTAAATTTGCAAATTCTTCTATCAGATCTCTCATATCATTGCCATTTGTACTCTTTTTCCTTCTTCTCTATTTAGTGCGGGAGTAATTTCTGCATAAATCCATAATCTCTTCATTGTTAAGGGTACTTACATCCCTGTTTCCCATTAAGTCCAATACTTCTCTGGATTCATCTTGTAGTCCTCTCAAAAATATGGCTTTGCACATTTCAGATTCTACAGGTCCACATATTTTTTGAACAAATGCAAACCTATCAAGATAATCTTCTAAGGTTTCATCATCTTCTTGCCTAATTCAGAATAATTCATCCTTCTTGTTTCTTACCCTACAATAATCTTGGTATTTATCCAAAAATATGCTCTCCATTTGTTCCCAAGTTCGAATAGATTCTGGTTCTAGACTCATGAACCAACGTAATGTTGCATCCTTGAGTGTAGAAGGGAAAAATTTGAGTTTTTGGTTGTCATTTACATAATCATAGGTTTGACACACTACTTTGAACTCAAATAAGAACTGGTCAGGATCTTCAGATACAACCCCTCGAAATATTGGAAGTACTGAAGGTGAGATTGTTTTCATAGGAGAATTCTACGTAGGATTTAATTGAATAGGGTACTCAAAAGTCCTAGAAGAATGAGGATTATCTAGTCTATTGTGGAAATTACTACCTCCATCCTGGTGTTCTAGTATTTCTACCATAATGTTGTTCCAAACCTTGGTGTAGGTGTGTCCAAATTGCTCTAGTTGTATAGACTCAGAAGTAGATGGAGAAGAATTAGTAGATAATTCTTCTAAAATTTTATTTTCAAGAGATCTTTCAGTTCCTGATGGTGAAGGTACTGGTTTTTTTTTAAGTCTATCAAGAATTTCAAACATAGGCAACTCACCTCCTCAGTGTGAAGATCGCCTTCCTGTGGTAGGTAAAGGGGTGGTCTTGATAAATCTTCCTTTCTCATCCCTTGGCCTACTCATTCATGCTTACTCCTTAATGATCTAAATTGCAATTCAATAATTGTTACTTATACCAGCTATTATATTCAAATTTTACTCTGAATCTTCATAGCTCAGCATATTTAACAACTATTTTGACTGCTCTTATCTTCTAACAACACTATGTCCCTAGAAACAGTGCCAAAATGATGTGTGTCATTAATAGCATCATTAATTTTCAATGATTTGTCAATCCAGGGCAGTGTTCAAGGCTATTTGCGAGAGAAGTTTTGAGCAGGGTTGCAGTTTAGTTCAATTGGAAGCAACAGGTCTTATTGGTAGAATAGATCATGTTGGGGGTTTTTAGATCACCTTTTTACTTCTATGTTGCATAAAACAAACTAGTTTACTTACAGAAATGGAAATCTGATCCTAAGTTACAGAAATTGGAATCTAATTACCATTGCAGAATTGAAACCTAATTACTTTTGTAGAATTTAAACCTAATTACTTTTACATAAATGAAGTTTTTGAATAATAAGCACACAAGCCAACTCCTATCAGTGTTCTATTTCAGAAGGTTGTCAATATTTTGTTACAGTAGCTGACAACAAAAAGAAAAAGTGCAAAAAACTGGTACAAGTTGCTGAAATGAAAGGATATAAAGTAATACTATTATTTTTATGAAACATGGAATAGTAGCTAATCTAATGATCACACATTTAGAAAATCTACAAGTTTACTTTAAACATGAAATAAATCATAAAAATTGCAACAAAGGTTAGTGTGAAATAAAAGATGAAATTGACAAATATTCAACTAATTCTGCTGCAGTAGAAACTAGAAGAAAACATGTCTTGTCAGTCCTTCTCCTAGGCCTGGAAGTGGCCCTTGCTTCCTTTTCCAGAAGAAGGTATGAGCTCCTCTTACTTGCTAAATTTCACACACACTCATGCATAACAGAGATAATGAAAGAAATACACTTTTATTTATTCTAGAAACAACATTACACTTTCTGTTGTTGCACTCTGTTACAATTTGAATCTATTTCTGCTAACTCCTATTTTCCTAATAGCTCTACCAATATGGGAGCTATCTTATTTATAATGTTTTAATATCTATTTTACGTGCACAAAATATCCTATTCTATTTTACATTTGATTTGCCTAATATTCTACAACTGACTGGGTCTATTTCAAGATAGGGCAAGCTGCATCAACGGGTGTTTTCTTGTGAGTTGTGTCTCCTAGTAGTAGGGAATGGTGGGGAAAGCTATAGAAGGTTGTTCCTATATCTCCTCATCCTTGCTTTACCCATTCAACCACTTAAAAACTGTAGGTGTTCAAAAAGAGGCGTGTTCCCCTGTTATTCCGAAGATCTTTGGAATAACTGGTTGTAGGTGCACTTTATGCCCAAAATGCATTTAGAATATCCGTTTTAGCTGGTTTTTTTAGGTAGGTTGTTTAATCCAACTTCCAGGAGGTGATCCCAACTGATTTCATCCTTCTTCATTGGTAAATTCTAGGCCTTGCCATTCATTGGTAGTTGGCTGGAATTTACATAGAAATCATGTTTCTACTGCACAGTTATAGTATTTTGGCACTATTCTCCAGATTTAGGTAAATTAGCACATAGAAAATATAAGTATAAAGATATTAAAATGTTGTTGTTCAAACCATGCATGCCTTTCATTAATAAATCATGCTAAAGTAATGCAAAATTGTACAAAAACTACAAAAATAGAGTATAATGTTCCTAAACACATTAATCATGCAAATATTTGATATATAGTGTATTTAAATCAACTTAATTAGCATATAAAACATATCACATGGTTTTTAGGCATTCATTGATGGTTCAAAACATACTATGATTGAGGCAATTTCAAGCCTCATCATTGTTGGTGATGTGGATGTGGATGAAATGGTAATAAGTGTGGGTTAGACAAGTGATGATGAATGTGTTGGACATTTTGAGTAGATAAGTTGTCATTGATGTCAAGAGTGAGTAGTCATTGATTTCAAGCTTTCAACACCAGTTAGTGGTAGTTTTGGTGGGCAGCATCAGTTTCAAGTTCTCTAGTTTCAGTTGATCAAGATCTGGTTCCAGGAATTCAGATATGGCCCAAAGTACAAAAGAAGAAACCCAAGTGAATAATATTATAATATTTTTTATAATATTATAAAGGGAAGTTTTAAATTAATTATAAATTAATTAATATAATTTTTATTATAAATTAATTTATAATTTAATTTACTTAAGTTATTTAAATTAATTATTAATTAATTTTAATATTAGTTATAAAGTTAATTTATATTAATTTTTAACTAACCCTAAGGTGGGCTATTAAATTAAATTTGAAATTCGAATTTGAATTATTAAGCACTGACATGGAGAGACAATACCTACATGTGTATAAAAAAGGAATTACCCACCTTATCCAAAATCACCATTCCTTCGAATTTTTAATTAACACAAGCTTGTGTGAATTGTGTTGTAAAGAGGAGTGCTTCTTGATTTTCTTGGGAAGTCAAAGGTGCACGGAGGTATAAGAGGAAGGAAGTCCTCCTTCCTTCATGTGGGCACCAATAGCCCACGCAGTGGGCTCCCAAGAACTAAGGTGCTTAGGATTGGGAATACGGTGGATCAAATCACGTCGAAACCCCTTTTGGGGGAGGTCAAAGGTATGCTTTAAAGTTGAGCGCTGAAAATTTTGAGGATATTAGTTGGGCATTTAAAAATTATTATTTTTGCATATTGATTTGGTTTGTAAGGTTTTAAGGGAAGGCTTATGCAAAATTAAATTTTTGGTGTTATTTGCTTTAGTATTTGGAAAGGGTAGTAAGGTGTTTTAGGAAGTTGTGTGGTGTTGGATATTATTTTAAGTTGGAGTTTATAAGGTGTATCTAAGTAATTATTTTTAATGTATGATTTGATGGAGGTTAATTTTAAAAAGGGATCAATAAGGTATAATTGAGTTTTGATTATTCTTGTGTCTAAGGAATATTTTGAGAAAGTGTTGGAGTGATATTTTGGTATCCAACCATTGCAATTGGAGAGAAGAAAATTGTGATTGAGACTGGTTTTCTTAAGGCACTTTTACATCAAACAAAATATATGGGCACATATTCCTAGTGTGTGATTATTGAATTTTGTGAATGCAAAGTTGAAGTGAAAATTATTGTTTGGTAAGCATTGTTGAGTGTGTGTTGAATTAATGCTTCAAGGTTTTCTGGAATAAAGAGTTGATAAAACCTTGTTTTATAAGCATTGTTGTTGAAGTGATTAGTTGAGTGAACTTGAACTAGAGGTTGTGGAAGCATCTTGAGTATCATTGTTATGTGAGATTAGCATTGTTGTTGAAGCAATTGGTTGAGTGAGGAACTTGAACTAGGGTTTGCAAAGATAATGAGTATCATTGTTATGTGAGATTGATTGATAAGCATTGTTTGAAATATTTGAGTGAGTGTTCATATGCTTGTTCTAGAGTTTGTGAGCAAGGATTATTTCATTGAGTGATTGGTTGAGTAGATTTGGTTGAGCCTAGTCAAGTGGATGTATTAAAGTGATAGTTCAAGTTCTATGAAACAAATTATTCTATATTCTGAATTGATTTGAGAAAGAGGTTGAGTGTGGATGAATGTGAAACATATGGAGTCTCTAACAATTCTCTATATGTTTTTGTGTTAAAAAGAGTGATTGAAAGTGATTGAGCATTGTGGGGAATGCGAAGCATATTGAGTCTCTAACAATTCTCTATATGTTTCTAAAAGAGTGATTGAAAGTGATTGAGCATTGTGGTGAATGTGAAGCATATTGAGTCTCTAACAATTCTCTATATATTTATAAAAGAGTGATTAAAATTAATTGAGCATTGTGGTGAATATGAAACATATTGAGTCTCTAACAATTCTCTTTGAAGAACACAAGCTTATACTGAGAGGGGGGGAACAGTATAAGACCTCTTTTTACTTTATCTATTTAAATTCAACTTCGCAAAGCAATGAACCAATAGCAATATCAAAGCAATGCATAAAGAAACACACAATGAGACACCAATTTTAACGTGGTTCACCCAACATGGGCTACATCCACAAAAATTTTCTCTAAAAAGCTTTCTCAAAGTTCTTTGGGAATCCTTCCCAATTACAAAGTTTATGAGCCTCAGCCCAAAGGATAATCCTTCCATTCCTCATGAATTTATGAGCCTCCTGCCCAAAGGAGAATCCTTCCCCTCCTCACAAATTTATGAGCCTCTTGCACAAAGGAGAATCCTTCCCCTTAGCTCTAGAAATGATACTTTAGAAGATCACCTACCTCTTATTCTGCTAGCACATGGAACTCCTTTCCACAGAAGACCTCCTGTCCTCAATGCTTAGCCTCAAGAGACCTCTGTCCTCACTGATCACCTCCATAGTAACTCATCAACCTGTACTACACACAGTCAGTCGGTCCAGCACAAGTCTTCCTCACTCTTTCAGATCTGTCCCAAGCTCAACTCATAAAGCTTGAACAAATCAATCTCTGCTACACACAAGCCTTCTCAAAGACTTGTCAAAACTATCCTTAGGTTCTTCTCAAAGAACCACTTCAACTCTGTCCTCAAGTCCTCTACTAGGACCTATCCAAATCAGCTCACAAGTCCTCCCTAGAACTTGTCCAAATCAACTCACAAGTCCTCACTAGAACCTGTCCAAATCAGCTCACAAGTCCTCACTAGAACCTGTCCAAATCAGCTCACAAGTCCTCACTAGAACCTATCCAAATTAGCTCACAAGTCCTCACTAGAACTTGTCCAAATCAACTCATAAGTCCTCACTAGAACCTGTCTAAATCAGCTCACAAGTCTTCACTAGAACCTATCCAAATCAGCTCACAAGTTCATCAAGAAAAAATTGCTTAGCATGAATCCACAAAGAGAATTGTTAGGGACCCAATGTGATTCATCAACCTCATAGAAACATAAAGAGAATTTTTAGAGACTCAGTATGTTCTATACTTAACTCCCAATCTCAATCTCAACTCAATCTCAATCTCAAAAGAATAAGATAGATGTAGTATGCTTTTCTCAAGAACATGAAGCACAACCCAACAATTGCCAACCATGCAATATCTCATATAACAATGATACTCATGTTCTTTCCACAACCAATATCTTTTCTCAACCAATTAGGGCTTTAACAACAATGCTTATAGACAAGGTTTAACCAACATCATTCAACTCAACATTAACCTTGAAGCATTCAACAATTCACTACATGAAAAGGAAACTAGTAGACATCCTTTTCCCTCCAAAGATATTTGAACAAAATAGCCACCAACATAAATCACCAATGCAAAGAATAACTTGCTCAAATCAATCTCAATGGAGTAAGCCCAAATCATGTATCAAGTAAAGCATTAACTTGATCAAAACAACCTCTATGGAAGTAACTCAACCATCAATCTCAAAACAGCCAACTCAAAGCAAGTAGCAAGACTTACTAACATAAACCCTAGTGCAAAAATGCTTCCTCTTCCTCAACCATAATTATGCATTCACCCAAAAAACTCATCAATGATTTTAATGCATAAACAATCTTCAATATCCAGAAAATGGGATTTACACCAACAAGAATACCTAGTAGACAACCTTTTCACTCCAAACTCAATTTCAAAAAATACACCATCAACAATATACATGGAAGAAGTTGCCCATACCTTTGTTTGAGGAAGAAGATAATAGTTCTTCAACCTATTACCAACACCACCCTCAACTTTGCCACCAAGTTAGGGTTAGATAATAAAAGTAACCACAAAAATATTTATTCCATAAAACACCTTATGACTCCAATCCTTAGAAGTCAACTACCAAAAATATAAAGCATACAAGCAATATATCCTTTTACACCTTATTTCTCCAAATTAATTAAACCATGCTCAAGGAATAATAGCTTCTAAGCAAATATCACTCAAAAATCAAGCCAAAAATCTCAACCACACACTATCAACCTTATATCGCCATAGAAGCATTTAACCTCAAAAATAATTTTAAATAAATATGCCCAACCACTTCTTCTTTAACAAAATGCAAATTTTATTTAAAAAACATTACCAGAAAAAAATGCTTCCAAAAATTACGGGTCAACAGTGCCTCCGAAAAAATCGGAGCGCAAAAACTCTTCTCACACTCCACGGCGGGAGTCGAACGCTTGACCTCCCTTCAAGCGCCTTCGCAGAATAGTCGTTGCCACTAGGCCAACGATGCTAGCTTGAAGGCTAGCAAGAGTCTCCTTCTCCTTAACCCTTTGGCGATGGATAAACGTGGCAAAAAAATGATAGTCGTAGCTTTTACTTCCCAACCTTTGTGCAATTCAAATTTCTTTAACACATTTGCTTTGGACTATAGGTTATGGCTTATATAGCCAAACTTCCATGCTATGCACGACGTCGGCGGGAGGATAATTCAAACTTTTCGAATTAATATTATTTTGGCGCCTTCGAAACAACTTTAGGGTTTATGAAACCCTTTTGATTATTTAAAAAATAATCAAAGGTCTTTTAGACCTTAGACCTTAGGTGGAGAACCCATTAAATTATTAAAATAATTTAATCACTAAATCAAATAAATAATTAATTAAAAAACCTTAAAATGGTTTTATTACTTAAGTTATTTAATTAATAAGTGTCTCCAGCCTTTGCATTAAGTTGAGAGTGGTTTTGAGAAAAACCCTTAATGCATCCACCTGGTTTTAATAAAAACCCTTAAACCTGCCATGGTTTTGATAAAAACCTTTTCATCTACCACATGGAATCTCTCCGAAATCTTCTAGAAAATATTCTTTGGAATCTTCAACCTTTGAAGCCAATAAATCCTCTTGAAATTAATGCTAGTTCCTTTTGACATCAATGACAACTCATAGACAAGAAGATAGGATCTCAAACCCAAAATTACCAACAATCTCCCCCTTTGTCATTGATGGCAAACCATGCTTCTCAACAACACTGAAACTCAAAACTGCTGTATAGAAAACAACTCCCCCTGACTTGAGGATCTCCCCCTTACTCATATCTCTTCCCATTTGTCATCAATGGCAAAGGGTCACCTTTGGGGCTTGGGACTAAGAATGAGCCTCTTAGCTTAGTCCCTCCCCAACCTCCTGTTGAGGTGATTAATTTTGGGGTGGGAGTAAAACTCCCATTAGGCACTAATCTTCATCAGTGTCTATAGCTGCCTTACCATGTCTTCTCTTGTTCTCCTTGTTCATATTCCTGTTCCTGTTCATGTCACTATTGTTGTTCTTGTTATCATTCTTGTTTTTATCCATTTCTTGATTCTTGTGCCTGTTCATACCCATGTTCCTATTCCTATACCTTGGAATTTTAGCTCTACACTGTCTAGCCATGTGACCTTCATTGTTGCACTTATAACAACTAACAATGTTATTTCTTTGAGGCATACCTGATCTTTGACTCCATCTATTCTGACCAACCCTGTTCTTGTTATTAGCCTTGCAATAAACAACCTTGTGCCCAAACTATTTGCAAGAGTAGCAATACCCTTGAAAGAAATTACCACCTCTGAATCTGTCATTTACCTTCCTCACTTGAGTCATGCAATGTGAAGCCATGTGACCAAACTTGTGACAAGCAAAACATCTGCCATTAAACTTTCCTTGATTTGACCTCTTAGGTCCTGTAAACTTTCTCCCTTTTTTCTGATTCCTGTTTTCTGATTTTGTGCATCTATCACTCAAGAACTCTTTTTCTGAAGTACTTTCCTCATCATAACTCTCTTCCTTTCAGAATCTCTTACTAGATTCCCCAGCAGAGTCGCCAACCTGTTCCATGTGTTTCTTACCAAAACCAAGACCTGTTTTATCTATTGTCCTTCTTTGATCTTTGATGATTGACTTTACCTTTTTGGTGCTATATTCAAACCTGTAAAGCTTCTCCTTGTACTCTTTAGTTTCCTCTTTCAAGGAAGCCACTTTTTGTTCCAACTCTTTACACTTAAGAACCTTAGACTCTAACTTATCCTTAAGTTTTTGTGTCTTAGCTATAGAGAAGTCAAGACTTTCTATAAGCTCATCTCTCTCAATACAACATTCATCCAATTTATCATTAAGTCTAGCATTCTTCTTTCTTTCCTTTTTCAAAGCACTAAGAGCACTAACAAGTTCAGCTTCAAGATCTACTTCACCATCCTCTATAACTTCCTTTATTTTTTTGCCTTTTGAAACATCAATGACTTTTTCATATTTCTTATCACTAGAGGTGCTACCCTTTTCTAAAGCCATACAAAGATCTTCCTCACAATTTTCTGAAGCATCCTCATACATAGTATAACTAGAAATCAATCCATCATTTGTGCAATCATCCTCAAGATGTCCAAAATTTCCACATCTAAAACATTTCATAAGGACAAATCTATGTTTCTTTTCTTCTTCTTTTCTCGTTAGGAACAACATCTCATTTCCAACATCACTTGAAGAACTTTCACTATCACTACTAGAACACTTACTTGCCTTGTCTAGGTAGAAACTTTTCTTGTGTTTGTGAGAGTACCTCTTTCCTTGATTGCTTTGCTCATATTTATTCTTCCTTTGATGCATGTGCCTTTCAGAATCCTTGCTCTTATAATCATGTTTATCTTCATCACTTTCATCCTTGGTAGTAGTACAATTAGTAGCATAATTACCAAACTTTCCACAATTGAAACACTTGACATATTTCACACCTTTGTGCTTTCTTGAGAACTTTCCATTCTTGCTGTAGTATACCTCTTCATCACTAGAAGACTCATCACTATCTTGAAGCTCTTTACCCTTGGATTTCTTGGTAGCCTTGAAAGCTGCCTCCTTCTTAACATCAACCTTCACTTGAGTTCTTAACTCAAATGCTGCAAGTATACTATGAAGCTCATCCTTTTTCAACTTATCCAAATCCTTAGCTTCCTCAATAGCAAAAATATTTTCACTAAATCTATTTGGAAGAGACCTCAAAATCTTATCACAAACATCATTTTCAGCAAGCTCAAGACCTAGTTCCTTCATAGAGTTAACAATCTCATCCATACGAAGCATATAGTCACTAATATTTTCTTCATCATTCATCTTGAGTTGTTCAAACATACCTTTGAAGTGTCTCAACTTGGCCTTTAGGACATTTGCATCACCTGTATGAACCACCTTCAACTGTTTCCACATTTCACTAGCTGTCTTGCAGTGAATCACCTTGGTAAGATCTACCTTCTATAGACCTGTTGAGTGGTATTTTCACCCGATTGTGAAAACACACTCTTCGATAGGATTTGTGCTCCAAATCCTCTCTTGCAAAGAAATTAAATAAATAATTTCTCCAAGGTCTCCGCTATATTAGCATTTACATATACGTATTAGTAATCTCAAATAAAGATATTCAATTTAAATGCTTGGAACACCTTAGTGATTGCAAGTAACTGTTAACAAGGGGCACTGTGGTTTATTTCACTCTGAAATTATAATGATTTTTATTTTGATGAATTTTCAAGTGTTTATCTTAATGACTGCAAATTAAAATAAAAGTTAAACTTTCTGGAAATAAAAGTGCAGGAAAGATAAAAAATAAAATGTAAAGAAAATGAATCTAGAGTACATTCAAGGGCTGCAATCCTATCTGACAAAACCGAAGATAATGAGGTTTTCTGCATACAACCTAACCTATTGAACCTGCAAACTCACACAATCTAGGTAAGCTAGGTGCTGGTTTCTGGGGTTTTAACTATGGTTTTCAGATTTAGGCATTCGCATGAAGCAACCAAGAGAACTTGCATTAAACTTCATCTATAAACCTAAAAATATGAAAGGGGAAAGATAAACATTCAATATTGCATGCAGAAAATAACTCCTCCTTTCTTGCCAATGAGATGCAACTCTAAAATTCTGTATTAAAAATGATGTATCAGTTACAATGACAGAATGTTTTCAGTTTTGACAAAACCAGAACAAGTGGAGGAAAATGCTCCAAAGCAGGCCCAGAATGGCTTATCACCCTTGGCTCTGCAACTCTGCTCGTAGCGGATTTCGACCCTTGTATCAATCTGTGCATATGCTTTTATACTTTCTGGTGCGGTTCTCTACTTCGCTCCGTGACGCTTCGTTTCATTTCCCAGACTGCATCGCTTTGTCTTCCATGCCTCTTCGTTGTCTTTGACTTTTTGTTCTACGTCGAAACGTTTAATATTTTCTATGAACTGTAATGCCTCTATAACCCTTACACCTTTATGCCACGTGTTCCACACTTTTCTACATGTTTCATAACTGCCCCCTGTGAATCGCGATAAAAAAAAATAGCATGTTGCGATATCACGATGTTTTTCTGCATGTAGCTTTGCTTTTCTACCTGCACCGCAAAAACAAGACGTGTCACGAAATCGTGACATTTTTCTTCTATGTTCATTTTGGTTGCTCTCGGTCACAAAAATGTGACATGTCACGATATCACGACAGATTCTTTCATTTACTCCTTCCATTGCTTTGCAGCCGCAAAAACATGACATGTCGCGATATCGCGACAACTTTAGTGCCTTGCCCTGTTTGACTGGTTTGACCATGATTTTGTGACATGTCGTGATATCACGACAATTCTGGTGCCTCATCTTCTCTCTCCTCCATGAACCATGATTTCATGACATGTCACGATATCGTGACGGTTTTTGATCAACACCTCTTCCTGCTTGCTTTGACCATGATTTTATGACATGTTGTGATATCATGATAATTTTTACTTTATGCTGCATTTTGTTGCTCTTAGCCGTGAAAACATGACATGTCATGAAATCGTGACAACTTTTCATTTCTGAGCAGTGATAGAGCAACATGTCGCGAAATCGTGACAACTTTCATTTTTGAGCAGCGACAGAGCAACACGTCACGAAATCGCGACAACTTTTCATTTCTGAGCAGTGACAGAGCAACACGTCACGAAATCGTGACAACTTTCATTTTTGAGCAGCGACAGAGCAACACATCACAAAATCATGACAAATTTCATTTTTGAGTAGCGATAGAGCAACACGTCGTGAAATCACAACTTTCATTTTTGAGCAGCGATAGAGCAACACGTCGCAAAATCGTGACAACTTTCATTTCTGAGCAGCGACAGAGCAACACATCGTGAAATCATGACAACTTTCATTTCTGAGCAGCGACAGAGCAACACGTCATGAAATCGTGACAACTTTCATTTTTGGCCGCGATAGAGCAACACGTCACGATATCGCGACACTTCTTTTTCTTGCTGTATTTTGCTCTTCCTTTGATTTTTTTAGCATCTGGGCCACTACAGTTTTCTTTGAAAGCATGCAAAAAATGTGGGTCCCCAATTTTGGGGTGTGTTGTGGATCAGCCAAAACAAGACCCTTCAAGATTGGATTCATTGCCTTTGAATTGCTATGATGTAGGAGCCTCTCTTCTGTAGTAGAAGGACCATGCTTAGGAATGGTATACTCATCCTCAATCACTTCCCAAACTTCATTTCCAAGAGCCATAAGATGAACCTTCATCCTAGCACTCCAAAGCCCAAAATCTTCCCCATCAAGAATAGGTGCTGCATTACCACTTGTAGATTCCATTGTGTTCTTTACAATCTTTTCCTTCAGGCTGTTAAAATTTTCGAAGGAACCCGCTCTGATACCAATTGAAGAACACAAGCTTATACTGAGAGGGGGGGTGAATAGTATAAGACCTCTTTTTACTTTCTCTATTTAACTTCAACTTTGCAAATCAATGAACCAATAACAATATCAAAGCAATGCATAAAGCAACACATAACGTGGTTCACCCAACATGGGCTACATCCACAAAAATTTTCTCTAAAAAGCTTTCTCAAAGTTCTTTGAGAATCCTTTCCAATTACAAAGTTTATGAGCCTCACCCCAAAGGAGAATCCTTCCCCTCCTCATGAATTTATGAGCCTCCTACCCAAAGGAGAATCCTTCCCCTCCTCATGAATTTATGAGCCTCCTGCCCAAAGGAGAATCCTTCCCCTCAGCTCTAGAAATGATACTTCGGAAGATCACCTACCTCTTATTCCGTTAGCATGTGGGACTCCTTTCCACGGAAGACCTCCTCTCCTCAATGCTCAGCCTCAAGAGACCTCTCGTCCTCACCGATCACCTCCACAACAACTCATCAACTCTGTACTAAACACAGTCGGTCGATCCAGAGACAAGTCTTCCTCACTCTGTCAGATCTGTCCCAAGCTCAACTCATAAAGCTTGAACAAATCAATCTCTACTGCACACAAGCCTTCTCAAAGACTTGTCAAAACTATCCTTAGGTTCTTCTCAAAGAACCACTTCAACTCTGTCCTCAAGTCCTCTGCTAGGACCTGTCCAAATCAGCTCACAAGTCCTCCCTAGAACTTGTCCAAATCAGCTCACAAGTCCTCACTAGAACCTGTCCAAATCAGCTCACAAGTCCTCACTAGAACCTGTCCAAATCAGCTCACAAGTCCTCACTAGAACCTATCCAAATCATCTCACAAGTCCTCACTAGAACCTTTCCAAATCAACTCACAAGTCCTCACTAGAACATGTCCAAATCAGCTCACAAGTCTTCACTAGAACCTATCCAAATCATCTCACAAGTTCATCAAGAAAAAATTGCTTAGCATGAATCCACAAAGAGAATTGTTAGAGACTCAATGGGATTCATCAACCTCATAGAAACATAAAGAGAATTTTTAGAGACTCAATATGTTCTATACTTAACTCCCAATCTCAATCTCAATCTCAAAAGAATAAGATAGATGTAGTATGCTTTTCTCAAGGACATGAAGCACAACCCAACAATTGCCAACCATGCAATATCTCATATAACAATGATACTCATGTTCTTTCCACAACCAATATATTTTCTCAACCAATTAGGGCTTTAACAACAATGCTTATAGACAAGGTTTAACCAACATCATTCAACTCAACATTAACCTTGAAGCATTCAACCATTCACTACATGAAAAGGAAACTAGTAGACATCCTTTTCCCTCCAAAGATATTTGAACAAAATAGCCACCAAAATAAATCACCAATGCAAAGAATAACTTGCTCAAATGAATCTCAATGGAGTAAGCCCAAATCATGTATCAAGTAAAGCATTAACTTGATCAAAACAACCTCTATGGAAGTAACTCAACCATCAATCTCAAAACAACCAACTCAAAGCAATTAGCAAGACTTACTAACATAAACCCTAGTGCAAAAATGCTTCCTCTTCCTCAACCATAATTATGCATTCACCCAAAAAACTCATCAATGATTTTAATGCATAAACAATCTTCAATATCCAAAAAATGGGATTTACACCAACAAGAATACCTAGTAGACAACCTTTTCACTCCAAACTCAATTTCAAAAAATACACCATCAACAATATACATGGAAGAAGTTGCCCATACCTTTGTTTGAGGAAGAAGATAATAGTTCTTCAACCTGTTACCAACACCACCCTCAACTTTGCCACCAAGTTAGGGTTAGATAATAAAAGTAACCACAAAAATATTTATTCCATAAAACACCTTATGACTCCAATCCTTAGAAGTCAACTACCAAAAATATAAAGCATACAAGCAATATATCTTTTTACACCTTATTTCTCCAAATTAATTAAACCATGCTCAAGGAATAATAGCTTCTAAGCAAATCTCACTCAACAATCAAGCCAAAAATCTCAACCACACACTATCAACCTTATATCTCCAAAGAAGCATTTAACCTTAAAAATAATTTTAAATAAATCTGCCCAACCACTTCTTCTTTAACAAAATGTAGATTTTATTTAAAAAACCTTACCAAAAAAAAATGCTTCCGAAAATCGTGGGTCAACAGTGCCTCCGAAAAAATTGGAGTGCAAAAAATCTTCTCACACTCCACGGCGGGAGTCGAACGCTTGACCTCCCTTCAAGCGCCTTCACAGAATATTCATTGCCACTAGGCCAACGATGCTAGCTTGAAGGCTAGCAAGAGTCTCCTTCTCCTTAACCCTTTGGCGGTGGATAAACGTGGTGAAAAAATGATAGTCGTAGCTTTTACTTCCCAACCTTTGCGCAATTCAAATTTCTTTAACATGTTTGCTTTGGACTATATGTTATGGCTTATATAGCCAAACTTCCATGCTATGCACGACGTCGATGGGAGGATAATTCAAACTTTTTGAATTAATATTATTTTGGCGCCTTCAAAACAACTTTAGGGTTTATGAAACCCTTTTGATTATTTAAAAAATAATCACGTCTTTTAGACCTTAGACCTTAGGTGGAGAACCCATTAAATTATTAAAATAATTTAATCACTAAATCAAATAAATAATTAATTAAAAAACCTTAAAAAGGTTTTATTAATTAAGTTATTTAATAGTGTCTCCAGCATTTGCATTAAGTTGAGAGTGGTTTTAAGAAAAACCCTTAATGCATCCACCTGGTTTTAATAAAAACCCTTAAACCTACCATGGTTTTGATAAAAACCTTTTCATCTGCCACATGGAATCTCTCCGAAATCTTCTAGAAAAGATTCTTTAGAATATTCAACCTTTGAAGCCAATAAATCCTCTTGACATTAATGCCAGTTCCTTTTGACATCAATGACAACTCATAGACAAGAAGCTAGGATCTCAAACCCAAAATTGCCAACAATATGTTTCTATGATATTGGACAAGTTCTAGTGTGGACTTGTTGAGCAGATTTGAAGTAAGTCTTTGAGAAGACTTATGGATAGAATTGTGTGAGATTTTATGGAAGCTTACAATACAGATTGAGAGTAGATTTGGATAAGTTCTAGTGAGGACTTATTGAGCAGATTTGAATAAGTTCTAGTGAGGACTTATTAAGTAGATTTGGAAAAGTTCTAGTGAGGACTTGTTGAGCCTATTGGAAAATTCCTAGAGAGGACTTGTGGATAGATTAGTGTAAGCTATTGTGGAAGCTTAAAAGGCAGATTTGAGACAAGTATTTGAGAAGACTTGAAGTAGAATTGATTTGTTTATTTGTTCAAACCTTGAGTTAAGGTTTGGGGCAGATCCAACAGTGTTGATTTGTGATTAGATCAAGCTTTGTGTTAAGGCTTGAGGATAGAGATTGATGATAGATTTGTGCTAGACCTAAGGACTATGTTTAGTACATATAAGAGGCAAAATATTGAGGATAGATTTATGCTAGACTGAAGGACTATGTTTAGTACAGATCAGAGGATAGATTTTGGTGTAGATTTGAGGACATGTTTGTGCCAGACTAGAGACAGAGATTGAATAGATTTGTACTCAAAGGACTATTTTTAGTGTAGATTTGAGATAAATATTTGAAGGTGATAGAGTATAGAGGACAACAGTCTCCAGTGGATAGATATCCATTAGCTAGGGTAGTGAGGATAGGTTTTTTTAGTGGATAGAGATCCATTAGCCAAAGTAGTGGGGGCAACAATTCTTCTAGAAGATCACCGGTCAGAGCTAAGGAGAAATGAGTTCTCTTGTGGATAGAAATCCACAAAATTGATTAGGGGATAGGTGTCTCCTTTGGATAGAGTTCCATAAAAATTGTAATAGGGAAAGGATTCCAAATATATTGATTGAGAAAATTTTAGTAAAATATTTTCTATGGAGTAGCCCACATTGGGTGAACCACGTTAAATTGGTGTCTCTATTGTGTATGGTGATTTATGCATTGCTTTGATTACTGTTGTTGATATTTCTACCTATACATCACATACTATTGATTGGGAAAGAAAATTAAAAAGTTATCTTATACTGTTCACCCCCCTATCAGTATAAGCTTGTGTTCTTCAATTAGTATAAGAGCAAATTTCTTTGGAAGAGTTTAAATTATTGAAGGAAAATATTTCAAGAACACAATGGATTACAAGAATGTGTACTCAGATAACTCAAAACCAATATTTTATGGAAGTGATTATATATTTTTGAGTATGAGAATGAAGATTCACCCGAAGGTATTTGGAAATAAAATTTTGAAAGTAGTTGAAAATTGATACACACCACCATCTGATCCACCTACAGATAAGGAAGGTAAGCTTCTACAACATTACAATTCAAAAGTAATGAATGCAATTTTAAGAGGTTTGCATAGAATAAAATTCATAAAATTTATGCATTATCAAGAAGCAAAAGGAATTTTGTATAAGTTGCAAATCATATATGAAGGAGATAAAAGTACAAAAAAGGCAAAGATACGAAATCTCAAAGGACAATTTGAATAATCGAGAATGAAGGATGAGGAATACATTAGTACTTATCTAATTTGGATAGATGAGGTTGTTAATGCCATGCAAGATCTTTGAATTAAGGTTGAATAAGCTGATGTTTGTGATAAGATATTAAGGTCTCTCCCAACAAGGTTTAGTGAAAAGATTTCATCTATAGAATAAAATTAAGAAAAAAAGATAAACCTAATCTCTAGAAGGAAGTAGCCTACAATCAATGAGGCATCCAATGATGAAGAAGCAAATTATGGCAGAAGGAATAAGGATTCAAGAATATTTAAATATGCAAAATCAGTTAGATGTTTCAATTGTGGAAAGTATGGTCACTATGCAATTGATTGTCAAGAATCTAAAAATAACAATGATGAAAAAAAATAGGATCATAGGAATAGGGAATCAGAAAGATACAAGTATCAAAAGAAAGGCAAGGATAGACAAAGCAGACAAGGGAAGAAGTTATTTCAAAAACAAAAGAGGAGCTACTATGCAGATAAGGCAAGTAAGTACTCAAGTGATAGTGATGCTAGTTATTCAAGTAATGATAAATATGAAGTCCTATTTTTGATTGAATAAAATAAGAAGTTAAGAAAAGGTCACCAATAATTCTCAAGTGTTTTAGAAGTGGTAATTTTGGACATCTTGAAGATAGTTGTACAAGGAATGGTTTCATTTTTAGTGATGATGAATATGAGGATGCAATTGAAGGACCAGAAGAGAATATTCTAATGGCACTAGAAGAAGAAGAAGGTGAGCCTATAGAAGACAAGTCAAAAGAAAATGAATATGTTGACAAAGGCAAAAAAATAGATCAAGAATCAGAAAAAAGAGGATTTTATCTAAGGGAGAGCTTATTTATGCTCTTAAAACTATAAAAAAGGTAAGAAAGAAAAACTCCCAACTTGAGATCCAGTTTCAAGAATGTGATGAAGAGAGAGGAAAGCTTATAGATGATATAAACAAGTCAATGGCTCAGACAAAGAAGTTCAAGGATAAGTTAGAAGCAAAGGTCTTAGAATGTAAAAATTTAAAACAAGAAGTAGATCTACTAAGGGAAGAGTTAAAAAAGTCGAAGGACAAGCTATACAAGTTTGGGAAGAGCTCAAATATTGTAGATAAGATGATCAAGGTATAAAGAAGGTCAACAAACAAAAAATGTATTGGCTTTGAACAGGCTTAAAAGAAAAAATAAGAAGATTCAGCCTCAAGTTCTAAAGAAGAAGAAACTTCAAAAGAAGACAGTGTAAGAGAGAGTATGACTTTTGAGAATGAGTTGGACAATAGAAATTTCAACAAGGAAAGGAATAATGCACAAAGAAGAAATATATGGAACATGAACCGGCATAGAGAAAGAGATATTAAGATACCAATGAGGTCAAGGCAAGGAAATTTCAATGGATGATGTTTCTCATGTCACAAATTTGGGCACATGGCTTCACAATGTAGGACACATGAAAGACAGGAATATGGGAACTTTAGAAGCAAGCAAATTTTCCATGGGTATTGCTACTCATGTAATCATTTTGGTCACAAGGCTATGAATTGTAGGGTTCATGACAAGAACAAAAATGACTTCAGTAGGAGAAATCCCAAGACATTTACACCTCCAAGGATTAATAACAATAATTGTTATAAGTGCAATAATGATGGACATATATCAAAGTGGTGTAGAGCAGACATTCCAAAATCAAGCATGAACATGAATAGGAACAGGAATAGGAATATGGACATGGACATGAACAAAAATAGGAATATGTATAGGAACACAAATATGGATATGAAAAGGAACAGTCAAAGGAATTAAAAGTATTATATGAGAAGGAAAGAGGACAAAGGTAAAGAATAGTGCGTGTTGGGAGTAGTAATAATCCCACCCCAAAATTAACCACCTCAAGAGGAGGTGGGGGAGGGGCTAAGCTAAGAGGCTCATTCTTAGCCCCGAGCCCCAAAGGTGACCCTTTGCCATTGATTTCAAAGGGGGAGAGATTTGGTTTAAGGAAAGAGCATTGAGTCAGGGGGAGCAATGTCCAAGGGGGAGCTTAACAAGAAAAAGGTCAAGTGTTTGGTACCAATAATTTGGGTTACCATCAATGACAAAGGGCGATATTGTTGGATATTTTGAGTAGATAAGTTGTCATTGATGTCAAGAGTGAGTGATAATTGATGTTAAGCTTTAAACACCAGTTAGTGTCAATTTCTTTGGGTAGCATCAGTTTCAAGTTCTCCAATTTCAGTTGATCAAGACTCGATTCCAGGAAGTCAGATATGGCCCAAAGTGCACAAGAAGAAACCCAAGTGAATAATATTATAATGTTTTTATAATACTATAAAAGAAAGTTTTAAATTAATTATAAATTAATTAATGTAATTTTTATTATAAATTAATTTATAATTTAATTTATTTTAACTTAAGTTATTTAAATTAATTTTAATATTAGTTATATAGTTAATTTATAATAATTTTTAACTACCCCTAAGGTGGGTTATTAAATTAAATTTGAAATTTGAATTTGAATTATTAAGCACCGATCTGGAGAGAAAATACCCACATGTGTATAAAAAGGAGATTACCCACCTTACCCAAAATCACCATGTCTTCAAATTTTTAATTAATGTGAGCTTGTGTGAATCGTGTTGCAAAGAGGAGTGCTTCTTGATTTTCGTGGGAAGTCAAAGGCACACGGAGGTATAAGAGGAAGTCCCCCTTCCTTCACATGGGCACCAATAGCCCACGCAGTGGGCTCCCAAAAACTAAGGCACTTAGGCTTGGGGAGATGGCGGATTGAATCACGCTGAAACCCATTTTGGGGGAAGTTAAAGGTATGCTTTAAAGTTGAGCACCAAAATTTTTGAGGATATTAGTTGGGCATTTAAAAATTATTTTTTTTCATATTGATTTAGTTTGTAAGGTTGTAAGGGGAGTTATGAGTCTTATGCAAAATTAAATTTTTGGTGTTATTTGCTTTAGTGTTTGGAAAGGGTAGTAAGGTGTTTTAGGAAGTTGTGTGGTGTTGGATATTATTTTAAGTTAGAGTTTATAAGGTGTGTTGAGTGGTGTTTTAACCCGATTGTGAAAACACACTCTCCTGTAGGATCCGAGTCCTAAATCCTCTGCTTGCAAAGAAAAACGATTTCTCCAAGGTTCTTATTATGCTAATTATTGATTATCAAGGATGCTTGTTTAAAATGAAATGCTAAGAACACCTTAGGGTTTGCAAGTGGATGTTAACAAGGGGCACTTGTGGTTTATTTAATTCTGAAAGTGCAATGGACTCTAAAATGAATAAAATATGTTTTAATCTTTAATTTCGATGGATTTTTAGTGATTTATTCAAACACAGTAATTAAACTGCTGAAAATAAAATATGGGTTTGAAAAGCAAAGACAAAAGTAAACAAAAGTAACAATAAGAATAGATTACAGTCAGAAAGTTGTCATTAATCGGATGAAACCAAAGATACTGAGGCTTTCTACATGCAACCTAACCTAATGAACCTGCACATCCACACAATCCAAATAGGCCAGGTGCGAGTCTCGAGGGTTTCTATGGTAATTCCAGATTCAGGCATTCGCATGAAGCAACCAAGAGATCTTGCATTAAACTTCACCTAGAAACCTAAGAAATCTGGAAAGGAAAGATAGACATTAAATCATGCATGCAAAAGTTACTCCTTCTTTCTCATCCAAAAGATGCCAACTCTCGTATTTTGTATTTAAATGATATCTCGATTACATTCAAAAATTTTCCAGTGTAAAAGAAAATCCCAGAACAAAAAGAAGGAAATTGCCCAAGTACGGGCCCAGAATAGCACAAAGCTCTCGTCTCTGCAACTCCGTATTCGGCAATTTCCAACCCATCTTCAATTTGCATTTCTGGTCTTATAGCATTGTCATGGCTCTTCGATCTTCTCTGTCGCTTCATTTCACTCTTCCTTGCGCACGACCCTTCAAATTCTTGCCTTTCCTTGCCTTGATTCATGCTCAAATTTGAAAACGCTTCGAAATTCATCTCTGCATGTAACGCCTCTGCAAGTTTGACACCTGCACGCCACGTGTCACGCATTTTCTGTGCCCCCTGTAACGCTTTCCTACGAAAGAACCCGACAAAACTGCAAGTCCGCCTGTTCACCTTCCCGGCCGCGAAATCGCGACATGTCGCGATATCGCTACCTGCTTTCCTGCCGTACGCCTTCATCAGCTCCCCGTAGCGATGTCGCGACCGTTTTTCATTTGTCTACCTCCGGCAACTTCTCGTAGCGATATCGCTACCCTTTTAACATTTTGAGCCTTCTTCTTCGAATGGTAGCGATATCGCTACCACTTTCTAACTTTGAACCCTTTTCAAAATGTGGTAGCGATATCGCTACCACCTTGGCCTTGAAGCGTCCCTTTGAAATGTGGTAGCGATTCGCTACCATTTTCGTTTCAAGCCTTCTCCTTGTGACATGGTAGCGATTTGCTACCATTTTTGTTTCAAGCCCTCTCAACTTGTGGCACCCTCGACTTTGAGACGGGCCTTTATGAAATTTGTAGCGATATCGCTACCTTTTTGAACTTTGAGTCTCTCTTTCCTAAGTGCGTAGCGAAATCGCTACCGTTTCTCCGTCGGGCCTCCTTGGCAACTTTACGTCGCGACATCGCGACCATTATCATTCTCTTGCCCTCTTTCGACAAACCGTCGCGATATCGCTACCGCTTTTATTTTCAAACCTGCTTGCCACAAACCGTCGCGATATCGCTACCGCTATTATCTTCCGTACGCCTTGGCAAAACCTATCGCGATATCGCGACATTTTTTCCCCTCGGACCTTCATGCAGCCTTCTGTCGCGATATCGCTACCGCTTTTTCTTTCCGTACGCCTCCGAAACACGTCACGAAATCGTGACCATTTTTCTCCCATGCTTTGGCAAAACCTGTCACGATATCGCGACCATTTTCTCCGTCCGTACAGTTTGCCAAAACACGTCATGAAATCGTGACCATTTTCTCCGTCCATACACCTTTGCTGCAATCGGTCGTGAAATCGTGACATCTCTTCTCTTCGAGTCCTTTAGTCGTTTCCTCGCGATATCACGACGTTTTTCCTTCCGTACACCTTTCCAAAACATGTCGCGAAATCGCGACACTTCCCTTTTCGACATCTTCCTTAAACAACTTTGCCAAAATGCGTCACGAAATCGTGACACCTTTCATCATCCGTACGTTTCTGCAAAACTCGTCGTGAAATCGTGACCATTCTCATCCTTTTCCAACGGCGTGTCGCGATTTCGCGACATCATTTATTTTCTTCTCAACAGCATGTCGCGATTTCGCGACACCTTTTCTTTTCTTCTCAGCTGAATGTCGCGATTTCGTGACATCCTTTTCATCCTGGTCACCGACACGTCGCGATTTCGTGACACTTTTTCTGTTTTGTTGCCGTTGACCGCGTTGACCATGATTTTCTGACATGTCACGATTTCGCTACAATTTTTCGGCTTCGGTCGCGATTTCGCGACATGTCGCGATTTCGCTACCTGTCGCGATTTCGCGACCCCTTTCTACACTTGTGCATTTTCTCTTTTTCTTCAATTATGGCATTTGGGTCACTGAGATCCTTCCTGAAAACCTGCAAAAAGGTGGGTCCCCACCAAGTGGGGTGTGTTGTGGATCAACCACAACAAATGGCGACTCTGCTGTCAAATGCTCTTGAGCATTTTAGTAAGAACCCAACCTGAAACATATCACAAACTCGCAAATACATGTTAGCACATAAGCAAAATAACAAATGCCCAAAGATCAGAAGTACATGAATCATCAGAATCATCAAGTATTAGCTCAGTGTGTGCAATGTGTTTTCATTCCCTATCGTTTGAAATTGATCAACATTCCATTATCGGTTTTGCATGAATGCATATATGGGATGGTGAATGATTTGTGTACCCTAATGAATGTGCAAGGAGATTTGCTTCCATAAAGGGCATGGTACTTCTTCTAATACTATGTACAAGCATTCAAGATTGCCAAACCCTCTTAGGATCCACTAGTTCATTATCTTATTGTATCCCAAAGTTGGTTATGAGTCCCTACTATCTAGAACCCATGTGCAAGTGAATGTGAAATCAGAACTTTGGGGAATCAGACTCCCAACCAACCGAGATGAGAGTTTAACCTTATCCTTACTATTCTGATTTAGAGTTCATTACCTCACTTTAAGCAAAATAATTAAACCAGTTATGGAAGAAATGGTCATGCTAGTCTAACCCTCTAGACAATCAGTGGTCTTGTTTTTTTAGGCAAGACATGATGCCATGCATGGGCATATCTAACCCCACAATCCAAAACTTATCTCCATTTCTTTGGACCTTGGGGATGACTACCCATCCCTTGCAGAGGACAAGTAGTACGATCCTTACAATCCAAAATAAAGATGAGATGGGAAAAATTTATTTATTTATTTATTTCTTGGACCTTGGGGATGACTACCCATCCTGGTTAGGGACAAGTAGTACGATCCTTACAATCCAAACCTTAGATATAAATCATTAATTCTGTTGCTTAAACCTTGGGGATGACTACCCATCCTTTGCAGAGGACAAATAGTACGATCCTTACAATCCAAGACCGATGAGAATGAAAAATATTAATATTATTACTTAGACCTTGGGGATGACTACCCATCCTTTGCGAGAGGACAAATAGTACGATCCTTACAATCCAAGACTAATTATGAAATGAAAACATAGGAGCTTTGGGGAATCAGATTCTCAACCAACCGAGATGAGAATTTACACCCTATCCTTACTACTCCATGTGGGCTTTAAGTTCTATGGAAGTGGTCAAAACCACTGTTTTTAGGATCATGTTGCATAATAGGATAGACATGAAAATACTTCTTTCGCCCAACCTTTCCTTCCAAGTTAGGTTTTGATCATTTTGCTCAAGATCCTTTTTAATTTATGAGACGTGCTTGGTTCTAGATATCTCAAGACTCAGTTTCCAACCTTAGGATTCACTTACATTTATGTTATAACATAACCCTAAGAGAATTTGACGTACTTTCATGGCTTGTACATAAGATGCATATGTAACTAAAATGAAATGTATGTGAGGTGAGATGGAATATGAATGCCTTATCTTTGCAAATGAAATGATATGTCATGCAAAACTGATTCTTTCATGTATCACAAAATCAAACAATATAACTTAATATGCTTGTGTTACTTGGTGGAGCCTTTACAAGATAATTCCAATATTTCATATTCTCCTAACCTTAAGCATAAGTTGGCATCTCAATTTATTTCTTTTTGTTTTGTTTTTTTTTTTTTCAAAATTAACAACATGTCAATCGAAATCAAATCCACAACCAAAATCCTAGCTAAGCTAACAATCCTAAATCAAACAAAATCTGAAAATCCTAAACAATGAAACAAGATCTGAAAATCCCACCAAAATCAAAGAATGATATGAAAGTCCCACAACCTAAGGGCTAAAATAATGTTTTAAAATCTGCCCATTAACCGGCAGCGTGAAATATTTCCCTTCTAAGGTTTTTAGCTTGAAGGTATTCTTCCCAAGAATCTCCGAAATCTGATATGGGCCTAACCAAAGACAATCAAACTTTTGATGGTTTCCTTTTTCCTCATGTCTTTTGTCCCATAGTAATACTAAATCTGAAATTCTGAATGATTTAACTTTGGCCCTTCTGTCAAACCACCTTTTGACAACTTCCTGGTGTTTATTCATGTGATTCATGGCCTCTTCTCTCTTTTCATCAAGGTGCAACAACTGGCTCAACCTGGCTTCAACTTGATCATCTGTCCCCAAGTACTCTTGTATGAAATGTAAGGTCTGCAACTTCAAATTTGCTGGAAATATCGGGTCTTGCCCATAGACCAAATGATAGGGAGTATTCCCTATGGATTCTTTCACTCTGGTCCTATCTGCCCAAAGGGCAAACTTTAGTTGACTGTGCCAGTCCCGAGGGTTCTTTTCCAGCAACTTCTTAATAGTATTCAACAAATTCTTATTTGAAGACTCGGCCAACCCATTTCCTTGAGGATAGTAATTGGATGCAAACTTTAAGCTCACTTTGTTATCATATGCCCAATCTGCAAATTGTGTAGAAATAAAAGCTTTACCATTGTCATCGACAATAGAGTCGGGCATCCCAAATCTTGTTATAATTTGATCCTCAAGAAATTTAATCACAACATCTGTGGTGGCATGTTTAGTAGGAATCGCCTCTGTCCACCTTGTACAATAGTCTGTAGCTGTCAAAATGAATTTGTGAGAATCAGAAGAATTTGGGTTAATAATCCCAATAAAATCCAGTCCCCACTGTGCAAACGGTCTCATTTCGACTACAGGCTGCAACGGCATGGCTGCATTTCTTTCTCTATTTGCAGCCACTTGACAGATGTGACAAGATCGTACATGGGTATGTGCATCCTTGAAAATATGTGGCCAATAGTATCCTGCTCTCAGGATTTGATGTGCTGTAGCATTGGCTGCACCATGACCAGTTCCATGCTTGCCATGAAATTCTTGCAACACCCTGGCGGCTTCATCTTTGCTCAAGCATCTCGGGTAGATACCTTCATGATTTTTCCTGTAAAGCACACCGGACTTTATCAGATAGTTAACAGATTTAACCCTTAAAGATCTCATCTGTGTTGAATTCAAATTAGAAGGGCACTTACCAGTCAATAAAAATTGCACAATATCAACATACCAGTCCTCCTTAGCCATGTATTCCGTGTTTGAGCATTGACCTGTTATTTGCGGATCATTTTCTGCGATCGCCTTTGCCAGTCCTTGTCCTCGAACTAGTTTCATTGGTTGGATTTCGAGATCAAATTCTTGGATGGTCGAAATCCATTTTCCTCTCTTCTCACCTAGTTCATTCTGTAAAAACATGGTCTTGACAGCAGAATCGGGCACGATGGCGATAATTCTGCTGTGCACGATGTAGTGCCTAAATTTTTTCACAGTTTTAAAAAGTGCGTACATTTGCTTATCAAGGATTGAATACCTTAATTGGGCATCTTTTAGAGGGGCACTTAAAAACGCAATGGGCTTTTCGGCACTATCCTCACCTTTTTGGGTTAAGACACTCGCAAAGGAGTGTTCTGATGCAAAAGCATAAATATAAAAAGGCTTGGAGTAATCTGGGCTTATAAGGACAGGGGCTCTGGAAATGGCATCTTTGATATTCTGGAAAGCCACTCTACTTTCCTCGTTCCACCTTACATCCACATCTTTCTTGAGCATCTGGTTCAAAGGTTTGGCTATCTCGGCAAAGCTAGAGATAAACTTCCTCACAAAATTGACTTGCCCAAAGAAAGACCTCAATTCTTTTTCTTGCTCGGGAGAGGTAGGTTTTGGATAGCTTGTATCCTTTCTGGGTCGATGGATATGCCCTCTTTTGAAATGATGTGACCCAACAATTTCCCTTTCGTTACTCCAAAAATGCACTTTTTGGGATTTAAGGAAATTCCATGTTCTCTGCATCTTTGAAGCACTTTCTTCAAATCTTTAACATGATCCTCTCTCTTCTTCGAGAAAACTGGGATATCATCCACATACACGATGATGCATTTGCCTATTAGTCCTTTGAATGCGTAATCCATGGCGCGTTGAAAAGTTGCACCAGCGTTTAACAATCCGAACGACATTCTCTTATATGCAAATGTCCCCCACTTGGTAGTGAAGGCTGTTTTCATCCTGTCATCTGGATGTATAAGAACTTGGTTGTACCCAGAATATCCATCGAGAAAGGACATCATTTCAGATCCATTTACCATTTGCAGAATTTCATCGATTGATGGTAATGGATAATTATCTTTTTGAGAGGCTTTATTAAGATTTCGAAAATCTATGCACGACCTAATCTCTCCACTCTTTTTTCTTACTTGGAACGAGGTTGGCCACCCAGGTTGAGTGCCTAACAGGAAAAATGATTTTCGCTTCCAATAATCTTTTAACCTCCTTTTCGATCAAAGGCTCCAATAGCGGGTTAACAACTCGTTGTCTTTGCCTAAAAGGCTTGGAGTCTGGCTTCAAAGGGATGGTATGCGTGATAATGTTCTGGTTGTAAGTCTTTAGCTCATTGTAGTTCCAAGCAATACAATCTATGTAATGCTTCAAAGCCTGTATTATATTGCTCCTTTCTTCCTCTGTACATGCCTTTGCTATGTACACCTCCTTTGGATTGTCTGCACTCCCAATTAATTGAATCGCATGCATCTTTGGGGAGCGGGACTCTTTTTCTTTTCTTGTTCTTGCATTCCATGTCGAACATCTTTTCTAATGAAACCACGTCTTTAGGAATTTTGTTGGATTGATACGCAGTTTCACTTTCTTCTGTTTCATCCTGCCACCTTTGTTCCTCATCGATCACCTGATTTTCAAAAATACCCGAGTTTGTGACAAACTTGAAGATGTGACTGTCACACTCAAAAACCTGGAAATTCTTCACATTATCAGGTATTGATGGACAAGGAACCAGCTCAATGGAAAAATTTTTACATCTTTTTATATCCATCGGGTTTAACATGCCCGCGATGACTACAAGAGAGTCTGCTATTCGATTTCCTCTCCTAGAAATAAGGGCTATGTTGAATGCATCAAACTCCTCCATGAGGTCCATAACCCTAGTCCTATAAAGGCTCAGTCTTTTGTCGTGGCATGTATCTTGTCCTTTGATTTTCTTGACAACCAACTCAGAATCTCCCAAAACCTTCAAGCATTTAACATGTTTGCTCAATGCTAGACGTAAACCGTAGATCAATGCTTCGTATTCTGCCACATTGTTTGTGCAAGGAAATTGCAATCTGTAGGCAGCCAATAATGGTTTACCTCCTGGACCAGTGAGCTCGACTCCAGCTCCTGCTCCCTGTCTAGATTTTGATCCATCAAACTTGAGCAACCACGTGTAATCCTTTTCCTCAGAAGAACCACCATGACACACTTCTTCTTTAAGTTCATCAATGGCTTTCTCAACATCAAGAGCATAGACCCCTAGGTCTGGCTCAGAAAAGCTGAACCTCATTCGGCTTGTTAAAATCCGTTATAATCTCCTTAAGCCTCGGTTCGTTTTCCACTCCGATTTGGTTTGCAATGCCCTTCCATGGCAGCCACATATGCGAGCAGTCTGTTGCAAAATAGCCATTCAACGTTTTCATCCAATCTCTCGCAAGTAACATTCCATACCTACTTGGGATGTTAACCACCAAAATGTCTACAACCTGCTGGACCCTGGGTTCAGAATTTAATTGAATCTTGACATCATATAAGGTCCCTACTACATTTACCTCTGAACGGTCCAATTGCAAGACCGTGCATTTGGATGAAACCGGTTGTAGACCCAGCATTTGACATATCTCCGTAGGCATGAGGTTGCTCGTGGCTCCTGTGTCTACCAAACAGTTATGCAAGTTCTTACCCGCAATTCTCAGAGTTAATAAGAATGGCGGGACATCCCTTCTCTCCTTTCGCAAAATCAGATGGGATTCAGCTCTTTTTTCCTTCCACATCGGATCAGGTGAGTTCAAAGCTCTTATCAACGCCTCCTTTTGACCGGGCAATTTAGCTGCGTCCGGGAATGAAAGGCTAGATTTGGACTTCTTCATATCCTCCACTACGTCATAATTTGGTTTTTCAAATTTGATTGTCTTCCGGACGTCATTAGACATTTCTCTTCGAGTGGAGGGGGAGGGTTGTTACTTGCCTTTGTATCTGGAGGAAGAATAGAAGTGTTTGGAGGTGTTGATGAGGTTTTAGGGGCTTTAGACTTACTCCTCAAATGGTACCCATGAGTCCCCTTTCTGAAATCTCGAAAAGCTTGCACCTCCTGTTCCAAAACTTTGTCTTCTTCCTCCTCGCTCTCACCCTCTTGGTGATATACTATTTCCATCACCATAATATTTTCATCTTGCTGATACGATGGATCCTCATTTGATACCAGTTCCAAATCATCAACTTGTGCATGAAGACAATGAGTGTATCTAGCAATCTCAGGACAATTCCTCTCATTGTGTTCTTTTGTGTTATGTAACCTGCACCCTCTTTCCCATGCCAAATCTGAAAGATTCAAAAGAGAATTGGATTGGCTAGGGCCTGCAGAAGCATCTAATTGATTAGCAATGGGAGCAGGAACTCCCCCATTGTTTGGCTTAGTGTTCCAGTGCCTCCCTCTATTGTTAAAATTCTGACTTGGGTGAGGGGCACGGGACTCATGCTTCTGGTTGTTGAACCCTGTCATTACTTAGTTTATGCACTAGTTTCTTGAGCTCTTCGACTTTCGAAAAGACATCCTTCGGTGGAACCACATTGTTGTTAACCCCCATTGGATTTGCATAATTGATGGGGTCTTGATTCCACATTTGGGTGGGGTTATGAGGAATTGGATTCCCATATGGATTGATACCTTGAATTGGGATTGGATTCGAAACAGGAACTATGGCTTGAGGATTGACTTGACTAGTTTCCTGCGTAGTTGATTGATTGTTCTGCAAAAATGCGAGGAACAGGTGGAATGGCTGTGATTGGTTGGATTGGAATGGGTGCATATGCGGGTGCTGGTGGATACGACTGCTGATATGGGAAGGCGTTCATACTTGGCATTTGTGGTGCCATGAGTTGATTTGCCTGGGGAACTTGACCATATGGAGCACACTGTCCCAACATAGGCATCTGGGTAAACCCGTAGCCTTGCGGTGTCAATTGCTGCTCAATAGTCATGGCTTCATTATAGGCCAAAGCCAGCGTGGTGACCTGAGGATTACGCCTTGCAAACATGGCTGTCATGGGGTCCAATGCCCCAAAATATATCTGCAAAGCTACTGCAGGATCGATGGCAAAATGTCTAATTGCTCTGTTATAGTTCTTTTGGAATCTCTGATTAAACATTCGGATTGGTTCCCCTTGGCCCCGTTTGCATGTAATAAACTGATTGTAAATAGTTGCGGGATCTAAGGGCGACCTAAATTGATTGACAAATGCATTTTCCATTTGTGTCCAAGAGGTGATTGAACCTGTTGGCAAGCATATATACCATTCATATGCTATTGGATCCAAGCTCATGGGGAAAAGTCTGCGAGGCTACATCTTCATGCTGAACTTGCGACCTAATTAAAACATCTCTATAGGCTTGGATATGTTCTTCTCGTTGTTCTTAGGCCATCCGGCTTGTATTTAGGCAGAAATATTTCAATGTTCTTGGGGATTTCATGGATATCCCCGACAATATTCAAAGGAGTATTGTTAGCTCCATACCAAGGAGGCTGCTGGAGCTTGAGCCATTTGACTCAGAATTGATGTAGACAGACCTACAATAGCAGAAGAAATATTACAAACTATAGGCACACTAGGGGCAACGGATATTACTGGCGTAGGTCCACTCGACGTTCCTGGAGAAAACAGGCCTTTTGCTACTGGAGTGCTTACGACTTGCTTGACTTTACCCTTGGGAGTACCAGTAAGGTCATGAAAAATGGTTTCTCCGGTTGTTTGAGACCTGGTCGCAATACGACGTGGTGGGTCCAGCCTGCCTGAGGAAACCCTCGGCTAGTTCGAAGAAAACCTGCAACAAACACAAAAATAGTGTTGCAGTTTAGCCGTAAATAATTTCAGAATTAAATCAAAAACAAAATATTCAGATATAAAAATTGAAATAGATAAACCGATTCGGGCCCTCCTTCTAGCGCCAATCTGTTGAGTGGTGTTTTAACCCGATTGTGAAAACACACTCTCCTGTAGGATCCGAGTCCTAAATCCTCTGCTTGCAAAGAAAAACGATTTCTCCAAGGTTCTTATTATGCTAATTATTGATTATCAAGGATGCTTTTTAAAATGAAATGCTAAGAACACCTTAGGGTTTGCAAGTGGATGTTAACAAGGGGCACTGTGGTTTATTTAATTCTGAAAGTGCAATGGACTCTAAAATGAATAAAATCTGTTTTAATCTTTAATTCTGATGGATTTTTAGTGATTTATTCAAACACAGTAATTAAACTGCTGAAAATAAAATATGGGTTTGAAAAGCAAAGACAAAAGTAAATAAAAGTAACAATAAGAATAGATTACAGTCAGAAAGCTGTCATTAATCGGATGAAACCGAAGATACTGAGGCTTTCTACATGCAACCTAACCTAATGAACCTGCACATCCACACAATCCAAATAGGCCAGGTGCGAGTCTCGAGGGTTTCTATGGTAATTCCAGAAAACAGGCATTCGCATGAAGCAACCAAGAGATCTTGCATTAACTTCACCTAAAAACCTAAGAAATCTGGAAGGGAAAGATAGACATTAAATCATGCATGCAGAAGTAACTCCTTCTTTCTCATCCAATAAGATGCCAACTCTCTGTATTTTGTATTTAAATGATATCTCGATTACATTCAAAAATGTTCCAGGTGTAAAAGAAAATCCCGGAACAAAAAGAAGGAAATTGCCCAAGTATGGGCCCGAGAATAGCACAAAGCTCTCGTCTCTGCAACTCCGTATTCGGCAATTTCCAACCCCTCTTCAATTTGCATTTCTGGCTTTATAGCATTATTATGGCTCTTCGATCTTCTCTGTCGCTTCATTTCACCTTCCTGCACATGACCCTTCAAATTCCTGCCTTTCCTTGCCTTGATTCACGCTCAAATTTGAAAATGCTTCGAAATTCATCTCTGCATGTAACGCCTCTGCAAGTTTGACACTTGCACGCCACGTGTCACGCATTTTCTGTGCCCCCTGTAACGCTTTCCTGTGAAAGAACCCGACAAAACTGCAAGTCCGCCTGTTCACCTTCCCGGCCGCGAAATCGCGACATGTCGCGAAATCGTGACATGTCGCGATATCGCTACCTGCTTTCCTGCCGTACGCCTTCATCAGCTCCCCGTAGCGATGTCGCGACCGTTTTTCATTTGTCTACCTCCGGCAACTTCTCGTAGCGATATCGCTACCCTTTTAACATTTTGAGCCTTCTTCTTCGAATGGTAGCGATATCGCTACCACTTTCTAACTTTGAACCCTTTTCAAAATGTGGTAGTGATATCGCTACCACCTTGGCCTTGCAGCGTCCCTTTGAAATGTGGTAGCGATTCGCTACCATTTTCGTTTCAAGCCTTCTCCTTGTGACATGGTAGCGATTCGCTACCATTTTTGTTTCAGCCCTCTCTCCTACTGTGGATCTTACCCTCGACTTTGAAAGCGGCCTTTATGAAATTTGTAGCGATATCGCTACCTTTTGAACTTTGAGTCTTCTTTCTGCAAGGCGTAGCGAAATCGCTACCATTTCTCCATCGGGCCTCCTTGGCAACTTTACGTCGCGACATCGTGACCATTATCATTCTCTTGCCCTCTTTCGACAAACCATCGCGATATCGCTACCGCTTTTATTTTCGAACCCTTGCCACAAACCGTCGTGATATCGCTACCGCTTCATCTTCCGTACGCCTTGGCAAAACCTGTCGTGATATCGCGACATTTTTCCCCTCGGACCTTCATGCAGCTTTCTGTCGTGATATCGCTACCCTTTTTCTTTCCGTACGCCTCCCGAAACACGTCGTGAAATCGTGACCATTTTTTTGTTTCGCACGCCTTGGCAAAACCTGTCGCGATATCGCGACCATTTTCTCTCGTGAAATCGCGACCATTTTCTCCGTCCGTACACCTTTGCTGCAATCGGTCGCGAAATCGTGACGTCTCTTCTCTTCGAGTCCTTTAGCTGTTTCCTGTCGCGATATCGCGACGTTTTTCCGCTTCCGTGCACCTTTCCAAAACACGTCGCGAAATCGTGACACTTCTCTGCTTCGAGCCTGATTTTCATTTCCGTCACGATTTCGTGACATCTTCCTTGTACCGTACAACTTTGCCAAAATGCGTCGCGAAATCGCGACACCTTTCATCATCCGTACGTTTCTGCAAAACTCGTCGCGAAATCGCGACCATTCTCATCCTTTTCCAACGGCGTGTCGCGATTTCGCGACATCATTTATTTTCTTCTCAACAGCATGTCGCGATTTCGCGACACCTTTTCTTTTCTTCTCAGCTGAATGTCGCGATTTCGCGACATCCTTTTCATCCTGGTCACCGACACGTCGCGATTTCGTGACACTTTTTCTGTTTTGTTGCCGTTGACCGCGTTGACCGTGATTTTCCGACATGTCACGATTTCGCGACAATTTTTTGGCTTCGGTCGCGATTTCGCGACATGTCACGATTTCGCTACCTGTCGCGATTTCGCGACCCCTTTCTACACTTGTGCATTTTCTCTTTTTCTTCAATTCTGGCATCTGGGTCACTGAGATCCTTCCTGAAAACCTGCAAAAAGGTGGGTCCCCACCAAGTGGGGTGTGTTGTGGATCAACCACAACAAGGTGTATCCAAGTAATTATTTTTCATGTATGATTTGATGGATGTTAATTTTAAAAAGGGATCAATAAGGCATAATTGAGTTTTGATTATTCTTGTGTCTAAGCAATATTTTGAGAAAGTGTTGGAGTGATATTTTGTTATCTAACCATTGAAATTGGAGAGAATAAAATTGTGATTGAGATAGGTTTTCTTAAGGTACTTTTACATAAAACAAAAGGTATGGGCACATATTCCTAGTGTGTGATTATTGAATGTTGTGAATGCAAATTTGGAGTGAAAATGATTGTTTGGTAAGCATTGTTTAGTGTGTGTTGAATTAATACTTCAAGGTTTTTTGGAATAAAGAGTTGTTGATAAAACCTTGTTTTATAAGCATTATTGTTGAAGTGATTAGTTGAGTGAAATTGAACTAGAGGTTGTGGAAAGATCATGAATATCATTGTTATGTGAGATTAGAATTGTTGTTGAAGCAATTGGTTGAGTGAGGAAATTGAACTAGGGTTTGCAAAGATCATGAGTATCATTGTTATGTGAGATTGATTGATAAGCATTATTGGAAAAAATTGAGTGAGTGTTCATATGCTTGGTCTAGATTTTGTGAGCAATGATTAGTTCATTGAGTGATTGGTTGAGTAGAGTTGGTTGAGCCTAGTCAAGTATATGAATTAAAGTGATAGTTCAAGTTCTATGAAACAAATTGTTCTATATTCTGAATTAATTTGAGAAAGAGGTTGAGTGTGGATGAATGTGAAACATATTGAGTCTCTAAAAATTCTCTATATATTTTTGTGGTAAAAAGAGTTATTGAAAGTGATTGAGCATTGTGGTGAATGTGAAGCATATTGAGTCTCTAACAATTCTCTATATGTTTCTAAAAGAGTGATTGAAAGTGATTGAGCATTGTGGTGAATGTGAAGCATATTGAGTCTCTAAAAATTCTCTATATGTTTCTAAAAGAGTGATTTAAAGTAATTGAGCATTGTGGTGAATGTGAAGCATATTGAGTCTCTAACAATTCTATTTATGTTTCTATGGTATTGGATAAGTTCTAGTGTGGAATTGTTGAGCAGATTTGAGGTAAGTATTTAAGAATACTTGTGGACAGATTTATGTGAGCTTTTGTGGAAGCTTACAATACACATTGAGAGCATATTTGGATAAGTTCTAGTGAGGACTTATTGAGCAGTTTTGGATAAGTTCTAGTGATGATTTATTGAGCCAATTTGGACAAGTTCTAGTGAGGACTTGTTGAGCAGATTGGACAAGTTCGAGAGAGGACTAAGCTTTTGTGGAAGCTTACAAGGCATATTTGAGACAAGTCTTTGAGAAGACTTGTAAGCAAAATTGATTGATTGATTTGTTCAAACCTTGAGTTAATATTTGGGGTAGATCCAGTAGTGTTGATTTATGATTGGATCAATCTTTGTGTTAAGGATTGAGGATAGAGATTGAGGATATATTTGTGCTAGACCGAAGGACTGTGTTTAGTATAGATAAGAGGATAGAGATTGAGGATATATTTGTGCTAGACCAAAGGACTATGTTTAGTACATATCAGAGGATAGATTTTGGTATAGATTTGAGGATAGGTTTGTGTTAGACCAAAGACAGATATTGAGCATATTTGTGCTAGACCGAAGGACTGTGTTTATTGTAGATTTGAGACAGAGCTTTGAAGGTGATAGAGTATAGAGGATGATAGTCTCTAGTGGATAGAGATCCATTAGCTAGAGCAGTGAGGAGAGGTGTCTTTAGTGGATTGATATCCATTATCCAGAGTAGTGAGGGTAGTAGTTCTTCTAGAATATCACCAGTCAGAGCTAATAAGAAAGGATTTATCTTATGGATAGAGATCCATGAACTTGATTAGGGGATAGGTGTCTCCTTTGGACAGAGATCCATAAACATTGTAATAGGGAAAGGATTCCCAAGAGATTGATTAAGAAAATTTACTAAAATATTTTCTCTATGGAGTAGCCCACATTGGGTGAACCATGTTAAATTGGTGTCTTTATTGTGTGTGGTGATTTGTGAATTACTTTGATTACTGATATTAATATTGCTATCTATACATTACATAATATTGATTGGGAAAGAAAAGTAAAAAGTGGGCTTATACTGTTCACCCTCCCTCTCATTATAAGCTTGTGTTCTTCATAATGAGTGGTAATAGGTGGTGTTTATGTTGATGATGTAACCGGTGTGGATTGAATTCGACCACATGTGCATGTAGCCGATTATGATGAAGGTGGGGGTGTGGAAGTGGAATATTAATATGGGGTAGTAATGGGAAGATCCTCAAGAATAGCAGCTTTGGATGAATAAGTGATGGATGATGTGGCTAATTATGTGAGAAATAGGTGAGTGGAGGAAAGTGTGGATTCATAGGTATTTGAGATAAAGTTGCAATACTTAAAAATTTTGATGTTCATTGGTATGCAATGACCTTGTCCATCATGTACATATTTTAAGAATTGATGTAGTATGGAAGGGACACATCTCATATCCCTAATACAAGGATGTCCAAGGAGTATATTGTAATCCATGGACCCCTCCAAAATGTGAAACATGATATGCAACATTTTTACCCCCACTTCTATGGGTAAAATGATAGTGCCATCTGTGGAACAAAGAGCATCATTGAATGCTCTTAAAGTGAATATGGATTTATCCAAGGCAGGTCAATATTGGATGGAGTTATCATAGTTCATGAAGCTCTGCACTATGCTCATAAGACTAAAAGGTCTATTTTTGCCCTCAAGCTTGACATGAATAAAGCTTTTGATAGGCTAAATTGGGACTTTCTGATTGTTGTCCTCCTTAAGTTTGGTTTTCACCACCAATGGGTTAATTTGATCAAATAATGCATTTCTAAAGCATGGTTCTTGATTATGGTTAATGGAACAACTACTGGTTACTTTCAAAGTCATAGAGGAATTCGGTAGGGGGACCCTATCAGCCCCATGTTATTCATCATTATGGCAGAAGCTTTAGGAAGAACCATAAAAAATCCTTGCAGTTCAAGGCTAATATCAGGAATCAAGGCAACATCTCTCACTAGGGCTATTTCTCATCAACAATTCATCGATGATACCCTTCTATTGACTAAGGCATCGGTGGTTGAGGCCAAAATAATTAAATACATCTTGCAACTCTATGAGGATGTTGTTGGTTAGAAAGTTAATTTCAGTAAAAGCAAGTTATATTTCTTGAACACCCCCATTTAGAGGTAAGGAAGGATTGCAAAAATTTTAGGGTGTGATATAGCAAACCTCCCCACTTCGTATCTTGGTCTCCCTCTTTTAATTGGTTCTCCGAGAGAGTCAATGTGGGACAGGGTTATTGAAAGAATTCAAAAAAAACTTGTTTGATGGAAAGGTCATCTTCTATCTCAAGCAGGAAAGCTGACCCTCACTAAGGCCTCTCTTCAAAGCATTCCAATCTATTTCCTCTCTATTTTCAAAGCCCCTGTGAAGGTTTTCCAAAAATTTGAGAAACTCCAAAAATAATTTTTATGGATTGGATCAGAGGAGAAAAAAAGGATACACCTTGTAGGATGGACCAAAGTGTGTAGGCCCAGGGAAAATCTGGGCTTAGGTCTAAGGATAATTGCTCATATGAATTTAGATTTACTAGCTAAGCAGGCGTAGTGCCTCATTTCTGGTGAAGAAAATGAATGGACAACTATCATCAAATGAAAATATCTTCAAAATATGGAATTTCTAAGTGACTCAGTTCCAATCAGAGGTTCTGCTTGTTGGAAAGCAATTCTCAATTGTAAGGAAAACATCAAAAAATGTTTAAGATGGGTTTTAGGCAATGGTGAGAGGATAAATTACTGGAATGATAGGTGGGTTAAGGATGAACCAGTAATGCAATATCCTAACTTAGCCCGAATCATAGATATCACAGAAGAACTCATTGGCAGAAAAGTCTTCAATTATATGGTTGAGGACAAAGGCAGAATGAAGTGGAAATAAATAAGGATTCAGGTATTTCAAGAGGAATCAAATGATCTTTGTAACATTCTCGGGCAACAGTTTATCCCCATGAGACCCAAGGAATATCAAGTGACCTGGGATCCTACAAAAAATAGGCAGTTCACTATTAAATCAGCTTACAAGCTTCTTCGTGATGACGAGGATTTTGTCCTCCAAAAGGACTTAGTTTGGATAAAAAATTTAATTCCAAAAATTGTAGTCTTTTCATGGCTGGTTATCCAAGGAAGAATTCTAACTATTGATAATATGATGCATAAAGTTATTTTTATCACTAAATGTTGTTATATGTGCAGGGCTAATTGGGAGACCATTTATCACATTTTCCTTGAGTGCCCTTTTTACTTGAATGTCCTAACTGGGGTTTTTCAAGCCTTCAATATTTCTTGGGTTAAACCAACCACCGTACATCCAGTGGCCTTGCTCATTTTCAAGCCAAAGACTTAGATATATGTGGAAAATTTATCTCAATCACTATCTTTGGTAGGTGTGGTTAGAAAGGAACCATAGATTCTTTAATGAGTCTATCCATGATCATCTAACTATCATTGCCAGGATTCTATCCTTTTCCAACGAGAATGTGAACCTTATCCCTTTTGATAGTCGTAAACCTCATCTACAGGAGACCACGATTGCTCAATATTTAAGCTTAACCTTGTTATATGAGTCTGTTCCTAGGGTAGTCAACCCCAGAGCCAATGTTAAGTGGTCCCCACCTCCTATAGGTTGGTTTAAGCTTAATTTTTATGGAGCGACTAAGGAAAATCTTGGAAGAGTAGGCACTGGTGGCATTGTGTGAGATAACAATGGGAATATGATGCTTGCATTTTTTGAATATTTGGGAATAAGGACAAACAATGAAGCTGAAGCTAGAGCTATGTGGAGAGGCCTTCAAATGAATCAAGACTTATAAGGCAATTTGATCATAGAAGGAGACTCTATGCATGTTATAAATCTCCTCAATAATTGGAAAACACCTCCTTGGAGGATTAAAACAATTGTTGAAGATGTTACGATCCTTTTCCAGGGAAGACAGGATAGAAAAGCCCAACATGTCTTTTGAGAAGCTAACAAAATTGTTGATAAGCTGACCAATTTGGGTGTCGATGGTGATGGACTTTTCAAATGGGAACATGGTGTCCCAAGCAAAGTAGAGGAGCTTATTCAACAAGAATGCCAAGAATGATAGTCAAATTTACTAGCAGGGAAGGCACTATAAGTTCGAAGGCTAGGAGTATTCCTACCTCTTTTTTGAAATGGACACAACAAAAATTATTCGATTTGTTAGTCTTCGTGGATGTTGCTTGGAAATACCAAAAAGACTAATGGGGATAGTCAAATGTTAGATAACATGGCTCCTAGTCATCTTAGTAATTTGAGGTTGGTTGATAATAATAGGGTAGGAAAGAAATGACAATATAAGACTTCGAACCAGAGCCACATGGACCACCAGATAGCCACATCCATAAATCTAGTCAAGTTCACTTCTCCAAGTCTGATTGGACAAGATGGGATGTGGTCCCAAAGCATGTCATATATGGAAGAAAGCAATTACCAAAGAATTATTAAGAGTAACTATCAATACAGAGCTTGTGGGAGTATTTTTCAATACTTTGTTGTGTTTCTGCATCTTTTTTTTTCTCCATTGTTTCAAGGAAGGGATTTGTGTCTGTTTCTTTTTTTGTAATTATTATGTAGGTGTGTTTTCTCGAGGTATACCCAAAATGTTGTATAGGAAGTTTCTTTTTTATAACAAGCTATGTGCCTTACAGATGTAATGGCTTTGGCATCATGTATATTTTACATATATAGGATCCTTAGTAAGGACATGTTCATCAATAGCCCTGGGCTAATTTTTGTAAAAGGTTTTGGGTCAACCTGTAAAACCCGATATTAATGCTATAGTATCTTATCTACCAAAAAAAAAAGTAAATTTGGATTTGGTTGTGTGATGGTGGAAGGTTGATATTTTGAAGAGTGGATGTGGTGATAATATTAATGGAGGAACCAGTGTCAATTAACACTCATTTAAATGTCTTCCTATAAACATGAGCCATAATATGTAATGGAGGGTCCACCACTTATGATGACATTGATTTAATTTCAAAATCATAGAATGTGATGGAAGGCTCCATGCATGTTTGAATACTCCCCATGAAATTGTTGAAGGAATTAGTGTATTGGGATTGGATTTCAATGGATTTTAGATTTTCCATTAATTATTTGTAGTGTGGGAGAGATTGTTGAATTAGCTCATAGATAGATAGTTTGGATGAAGACATTTTGAGGCTAGTTGTTAGCTAGATACTTAGTAATATGATGTATATTTGTGGATGGTTTGGAATATGAGTTGGTTATGATGGATGACTTGGGAGGTGAATGGATTGGGATGAATTGGCAAAAAAATGGATGGGTGATGATGAATTAGCAGGTTGTGGGGACACACTTTCTTGTGGTGCTATAGGAGGTTGAACTACCTATTGTTGTTCATTTTTTCTATTGGTGCTTCTTTGTCCTTGGGTAACTACATGAATAGCCCCCACAAAACCTTGATATTGTTGCATGTGGTTGACTTGATTAGGAGGTGTCTTAATTTTTGAATATCCTATTGTTTATTATTTTTCCTCATGATGAGGATGTGGTGTTTGGTATATACCAAGGTTTTGATTTTTTGGGTCAAAGTACTATCAAATCTAATGGCCCCTATCTCTATCATATCTTGCACCATGTGTTTAAATAACCAGTAGTTGTTAATGTCATGTCCTTTATGTCGATGAAAAGGAAAAATCAAGTGCTCCTTGTAGCCCTTGCCATGTTTAACTTGATATTATGGTATGATTTTAGGTAAGGTAATAATGTCGATGTCATACAACCTATGGAAAAGGGAGGCATGTGATTCAGGAAAAGGTGTAAATATGTAGTCTTATCGAGTAGATTATCAATGTTGATGATTTTCCATAGTTGGCACTATGTTGTGAAGTTGTTGAGGTGGGGGAACCACTTGATAGGAAACTTGTTGCAATTGTTTTTGTTGTTGTTGAGTCATTGTTGGTTGAATTAGGAACATTTTATTTACTTTATTGGGCTCCGACTGACCAAAATAATTTCCTTTTAATTGACCCTTATTTTGCCATTATTTCTTCTTAGGCTTTATCTCACCCTCTTAGATTTTTATCTCTTCAATGACATGAGCCTGGGCGAGAGCATTATTGAATGTTATTTATTGTTGTAGTTGTAATAACAAAGAGATGGATTTTAAGCAACTCCTTGAGAACATTCAAGTCAGTTCTTCCATTCGTAGGGAGAATGGTAACTTAGTTATAACTGCCCTCCAATGGTTTCCAAAATTATAGATTGACTCTTATTTGAATTGTATAAGGTTGTACAGGTTAGTCAATGTGGTCTTCTTATGAAAATTGAGGGAAAACCTCTCCAAAAATTTATCTATCAAATGAGAAAATGTTGTGATGAAGTAGATGGTTATACCAGTCTTGAACGTCTTCCTCCAATACCTAAGGAAATATTCTAAGCATTAAAGCATCTTGGCCTTGGATCTAAAATCCTGAGTGGATAAATGTGCTTATGTGCTCTCTAGGGTCCTCAGTCCCTTTTAAGTTGTAAAATGTTGGTATTGTAAAATCTATCAGATATGGTAGTGATGGTATCAAAAAAATGATAGATTGATTGATTAGTTGTCTTAGGGTAGGCTTACAATACATCATACCAAGAGTATGCTGAATCAAGCTATCAATATGATGTTGCATTGGTTGGATTTTTGGATCTTCCATATGTGTATGAAAGCTCTAAATTGTTTTATGATTATGTGAAGGTGGTGTGTGTGAAGGGATGAGTTGTTGTGAATAAATGTGATGTTTATGGCTTGATGAATTGAAGGGGATTTAATGATGTTGGGTTTTTTTGGGTTTGATGATGAAATGATTGATGTTGATGAAGTGGATGTGAAGTTTATGGGATGTGAGATTTTTGGGTTGTGAAAGTGGTGTTGGTGTGGTTGAATGGAGGTGTGGGTATATCAACCTGAGAAGATAACAATACCCAGGATAAGTCAGGTGTGAAGTAAGTGTGTTGGCTTGGATGGAATGGGATTTGAATTCTACTATCTGAGGTTGTTGTTGGGCGCAAGAATGAGCATCTTGCTAGCCCATGAGCAGTTGGTTGAGATGCTTTTTGTAATGCAATTTCTAAAGTATATGGTGTGGTTATGGTGGAAGTGGATGTGGATGAGGTGTGAATTTTGATAATGTTCATAGATGTTGGTGGAGGATAAGTTGTGAAGGGAATCACAATAGAATTAGGGGTAGTGGATGGCATGGTAGATGGCATGTGTGAAGCTGCATTAACATGTGCTTCATAGAGTTGATTGGTGTAGGTGGTGGTATAGGTATATGAGATGGAGATGCTTTGGCTATGTTATAGAGGAGATATGTGATGTTAAGGTGTGGATGACTCCTCAAAAAGAGAGTGAGTATAGACTTGGTTGATGCTCGTGGATGTGAATAGGAAAATTCCTATTGAGAAGAAGGAACTTGGTTGTATGGGATATTAAGTTGTTCTAATATCAATCTAGTTGGTCTTAAGTAATCTCCAACCTTGTCCATGTCTATGTATGCGATGTGGCTGTTAGTGTTGGTGGAAGGCTTTGTTTCAGATATGGAGGTGTGAATGGATCTATGCATCACATCAGCATTCAAAGTGAATACTGAGTGTGAGGGTTCTATAGACAAACCTAAATAGCTTGTCTATGTTGAACTGGAAGGGTTAGCCATATAAGTGACTGGGGAAGAAGTGGAACACTCCATGGATGATATTGGTGTTTGGCTCATGGATTTAGCTTAGTTTCTAGTAAAAAACATAAAATATGAACAAGAAATGGTAGTTGATGTGAAGGATGTGTGTGGAAATAACAATGAGAAGCACACATAATCAAGCAAACAAATGAATCCTATGTTTTACGACAAATTTTTGTTTTGATTTTTTTTTTATTTTTTTGTGGTTTGTGTGTTTTGATGAACCTAAACCTAGACTACTATGCAGGGTGTATTCCTAGGATGGATGACAAATGAGAATTTTCTTGGTGATGAAATCTAGAAAAATTACTCATAGGATTCTAAAGTGTCTATGGAGCAATGTAGCAGATGAATATGAAGCCCACCATTGTTGATCTCGATCAGTAGTTGGTGATGAAGTCTAAATTACTGATGTTAAAGTGAGACCTACAATCATGTGTGATTATTTTTATGTTTTTATTATCTATTGTGTTCAAAATACAAATAAACCTACTTATACTCAACCAAGTTGGTGAGCAAGAGCATCAATACTAATCCCCTTAAAATAACTTAGGGTACACCTATTAAGATCCACCCTAAATCAACAAGTGATTCTAATAGTGGAGGTTTTGAAAAGTTCTTCCACTCTGAATCAACAAATGTGTTTCCAAAAGTGGGAGAGAATTGGATACTAATGAATTGTTCTAGACTAGTAGAGTAGATAGTGGGTAACTTTGACCCACAAATGCAACTGTTATGCTCTTTTTTATTTATTGCAAACAATAATTCAAAGCAACAAATAAACACACCATAGAAACTTAAGCCTAGTGTAATGGATGTTTTAATGCAATTAACATAAATATTTGTGAATTCCTAAGATGCAAAATGTATTATTTTTTAAATAGAAAGTAAATATTTCTTTTCAATTTTACTTTAAAAAGCAAGAAAAATGGGGGTGGGGTTTGATCCAGACTACCAGGAAGCCTACATTTTTTCTTCACAACTCTCTTGAATGTGTTGTAGAGTCTCCTAAACATCATTTGTTATATCCTAGATGTGGTAGGGCATCCCTCGAATGTGGTATGGAATCAGTGTGACCATAGATCAAATTTCTTCCAAAAAGCCTAGTTTCATGATTTTTACACAATCGAATCTTTGAAAACCTACAACAAGAAAAAAAAACATAGATTAGATTGATAAGGTAATTAAAATAAGAAACCCTTTGGGTATCCCATTGTGATCACCATTTTGTAAAGAAAAAATAGACAACACCAAGATAACAAAACATAGAACCAACAAAAAAATATATTGAACAATGAAGATATAATATTTTATTAATATGGTGGGAGCCTTGATCTCCAATGTTACAATAAAATGTGTATTGGTACAATTATTACAATCCAAGGGTTTTTAAAACCCTTGTTCACAAATAATATTCGATGTATATTGCACCATATTTCTCTCCAAACAAGTTGTGGGTGGGCTTGAGTATCCCTACAAGACCATCCTAGCTGCAACAACATTCAAAGATATGATATATGTACTTGAAAATAGATCAAAAATACCAAATATTTCAATAGCATATGCGAGGAATCCACTATGTGAGGCCCTCTATAAAATATAAATCTACTAACTCTAGTTCTTCAAATGATGAAAAACAAGCTAAGTATAGAAAATGTAAAATGTAAAACAACAAAAATCTTTTACCTTGTTAGAGATATCCGATTTGTCTAGTCCATGCTTTTTTTTCTACAATATGATGTCATACAAAAACTTGAAAGCATTCAAAGGTTTTTCAATGAAAAACTGGAAGGTTGGGAAATGCCCTAGAGTATTCTGGTAGGGATGTAAATTCCCTATAATATTCTTGGAACACTCAACAGTGTTCTACGAATGCTCAACAATGTTCGAGGGTTTCTACGTAGGGTACTACAGAACCAAATATGGTTCATAGGGGTTAAAGTAATGCAAAATGGATGTTACAATGGTGATGAGTATGGAGGATATTAGAAAAATGCTAGTTTTTGGGTAATGATAAATGGTAAAAGGCTTTGATGTTATCTCAACCTTAGGAATCAACAAATGGAGTAGCCACTTAATTGACTGCTTGATTACTTAACAAATGAAATGACTGCTTAACCTCATTCATGAGAATGAATGACTTTTTATAATCTACCTTTCAACATGCTAGGGTTTCGATAACACCAATGGGTTGTCGATATTAAATCATGATGAAGGGCTAAGATTGTGTTTTTGAAATGTGATATGGATCAAGTCGAGTGGATGGTTGATATTAAATCATGATGAATGACTATGATTTATTCATATATAAATATATAAATTTATATTAAATAAATAAATATAAATATATATAATATTTATATATAATAGATGGATGTGATTGGGTGATGCATGGATGACAAGTGGCTAGGATTTGGTGTCTATAAGAGATAACTCAAGAAATATAGTAGGCCATTTAAAACAAATAAAAAGGATGCATGAAGAAGAGAATTTCTAGGTTTGGATAGCCACCATAAATGAACAAGAGTTAGAGGCCACCAAAATTCAGGATTTAGAGGTGATTTTCAAGAAAGTAAGAGGTGCCATAAATAGAGATCAGTCAATGCACAAATGTATATCTTAAGTAGAAGCCTTGAATAAGGTGGTCAAAAATTGGTATACCTCCTTAAGTTCCCTAATTCAAATGGTCCTACCATCCCCATGGGCAAAAGTATATACCCCTCTTAGAGTAAGAACATGCACATGCCTTGGAAGAGTGGAAAGAAAGAGGGCTGAGTTTCAATAAGTAGCTAGAGGTCCTAATAGCTAAGGATGTCATGAAAATTATTAGGCTTATGGTAGAGATTGAGGTGCAAGTGCAAGATGTTGCACATGGAGCAATGAGTTTCTCATATAAATACCAAGTTGATCTCTAGAGAAGATACACCCATTTCCAAGAATCCCAAGCATTCTCTAAAGAAGAGTGAAGGAAATGAAAGCTTAGATGAGCAAGCTCTCATCTTAGTAGACCTTCCCACGCATTATCTTAAATTTCATTCCTCATACTCTTTAATTTTGTTATTATTTTATTTTGTTTTTGTTTTTATATGTTTGTAATTACAACTTCCAATTTTTGACCCTACACCCAATGGACAAGGAAAAGAAGTTTGGGTTTTATATTTTAGTGAGTTGAAAGGCCTTGAAAGCCACCAAAGCTAAAGGGAACTTTTCCCTATGGACCTTGATTCACTTAAAGCAAAATCATATGAAAGTGAGGAAGGCTGAGTGTAATCAGAAGGTTCTTTCTACATTTTTTTAGAAAAAGAGATATGCAAAGTGTAGAGGTGGAAAAATTCCCTATTGCGTATGATTCTTGGTTGGATTCGTTGGGAGCCAAGGTGAAATGTGGGGGTGTGTTATAATATATACACTTGAGGATATGAAAGGATAGGTTCACTAGGAATGGTTTTAGGACTCTCTCCAATGATGAGGTGGAAGTGTTTGATATGTTAATTAAGCATACACATATTATTTGTCCTTTTTGAACTAAACTATGAAAAGAAAAGAACAATGGAAGACACACAAGATGCAAGAAGACAAGATATAACCCTAGTATAATTTTATAATTCAAAAATTTCTAACCCTAGGATTGCAAAATAAAATCATTAAGCAAGGGTCCAAGGGAAATGCACAAATAATATTAAAACCCTAGATGCACACTATATGTTTTTATTATTTCAAATGCTTAGAAATTCAATCAAATATTTTCCTTTACCTATAATCTAGGGTTTGGACAAAAATGAACAAAGGAAAACACCAAAAAACCTAAATATCTATTAGGGTACTTATTTTATCTGACAATTATCCCAAGCCTTATATTACATCGAGAGTATCCACTAACTTCAAACCTGCAAAATAACTTCACAAATCCTAGAAAATTTGATCAATGTTTAGGGTCCTGCTTAGGCTGCTATAAGACTAAGCTTGGAGGCATAATAATCAAGTCCCATTGGTTATTCTAGCTGATTGTTCAAAATAAAAATGATCTTTCACCTTTGTAACATGCATAAATAAAATCAAAACATATATGTAATAGTAAAAATAATTTGTAGACATGATGAACAAAACACAATGCTAAAATGCAGTATGTGAATTAGGGTTTTTGGGATGCGAAACTTGCTCTCAAGCCCTAATTTACCAAATTCATACTCTGTAAAGAGGGAGTAAAAAAATTTCAACCAAATTCATGCCCTGTAAGGATGAGGTGTGGATTAGGTTCATATTCATTTTTTGAGCTTTGAAACAACAAAAAATGGGGCATAAAATAGTGAAAAATAGACTTAAACAATGACTAACATGAATATCAAACCTGGTGAGATGATGGAAAGGGAAAGTATCAATGAAGATGTGGATGAAGCACTCCAATATGGTTTATCTATCCAATCATCAAGACTCCTCCACTCAATCCCGAAGGGCAACCACCACAAAAGCACAAAAAAACATAAACGACAATTTGGAGCATATGAAAACATGTTAGCATGAACAATGATCCTGTCAAGAAAAGGATCTCAAAAGAACTTGTTGGATTCAAGGAGGGAATACAAACCCTTATTTACAAGATTTTTGGAGGGAAAAATATATGGGAAAATGAAATTTCACCATAGGCAAAGGTCATCCCAAAATGAGTTGACAAGGGAAGGGGTTTTAGTGAGAAAAATATTTTGAATGTCAAATTCGCACCCCATCATTATAGGGTGTGAATATGGCAAGTCAAATTTGTACCCCATATGGACCGGGTGCAAATTTGGCAAGGCTAAGGAAACAATTCAAAGGGAGGAGGCAAAAGAGCCTCAAATTTACACTTAACAAGTTTGGGTGGCTAGCTAGGGGTTTAAGGAAGAATTGACTCATTTTGATGGGTCAATTTTATATGTATATATTTTTCCCCTTTTGTGATGCATTTATGGCCAAGTAAATGTATCAAAGAAAGATGTAGACTCCTAAGGGTGAAAGCAGTGAACACAAAAAGGGATGGTTGGGTTTGGACGGATGGGCAATGTAAAAAAGGGGTGTTAGCATGAACACCATAGATTTATATGCAAATAAAGGCACTACTACCATTAATGCCTCTAAGGATAGGGTGCCCCCTTGATTTTAGGAAGGAATTCCAAATTCCTTTGAAAAATCAAAAAGGATGAATAAAAAAAATATGAACAAAGAAAAGACAATGAAAGCACGAGGATACGAAAACAAAACGGAAATGCCAAGTGCGATGTATGCAAAAGCAAAACGTAACGCTAAGTCCTACGAACTGAAATGCATGAAAGGAGAGAAACATAAACGAATTGAAACAAGATAGAAAGCAAATGTCGAGTACAACCCTTTTTATTAATTTGCTTTAAAATCGGGTTACAACACGTCTCCTCCCTTTTCGGGGGCTAGGAGCGTTAAGTAGGGCTCTATTACACCACGGATTGGTACGCTTTCTTCCGCGTGCCCACATGTAAAGTGGGTGGGCCAAATGTCATCGCCGCTTGCGTGAACGCATCTTTGATTCCTTGCTGCTCCTCCGGTGTCGAGATCCTACGTTCAGAGAAACAGAAAAGGATTAGTAGCACCTGCGGATGAAGTAAAACATGCGATCCCCAAAGCCTACGATTAGTGCATGCATAAAATAAATAAAATGATAACTAAAACATATCAGAATGAGCTGAAAACTTGACAGAGGCATGAGAACATTACCAGGAAGGCACTGCAAAAGGAACAATCAAGAAATTCACCATGGATTTCTAATCGCTCCGGGGTGGGACGATTAGACCTGCAACAAAATGTCAGAAAGCACCCTCCTAAATGTCCCATCCGAGAGGCTCCAAATCACCTGCAAAGTTGGGGGTTAGGTAAAACGGGGTATTTTGGAAAGACCCAGAAGGTCAGATTTTGCCAATTCGGCCTCTATCGCCCGAAATCTGATGATGCTCCCTGCATGTTAGTGAAAGCGAGAAATAACAAAAGCATGATCAAAACTGCTCAGAATAACATGAAATTTGAATGAAAGCCTATCTGAACAACCTAGAAACAAATGCAAGAAAAATAGAAATGAAATCTGCTATAGATTTCTAATCACTCTGGGGTGGGGCGATTAGGACTGCAGTAGTGCGGGGCGCCCGGGGGCAGGACGCCCGCCGTTTGGGGCCCGGTTTCGGCACCAATCCACTTGGGATGGGTCCAAAACCTCTTGTGGGGTATTGTCAAAAAATTTGGGTGGGATACTATGGCCAAATGTCAGGTTTTGGGTCCGGATTGTGCTTCCAATAATCACCCAATAACCTCCCTTCCAAAAGAGAGATCAAGGATGTGAAAGGCACAAGCAAAAGGGTGAGGACGTAAATCGGCAACACTCCGTTGCTCCAAATGCTCCTGACCTGTTCCTCTTTTGGGGTGAGAAGACTCACCATTTTATAGACTTGAGGGTCTCTATGAATGAGCATGCAGAGGTGCCACTTGGCGATCATGCCTTCTCAGGGGAGAGAAGATTCCTCCCTGATTAAGGACTCCATGATTGCCTCTATGACTGCCTCTTTGAGCTCAAAAATGCTCACTCGCACTCCCATGCAATGAAGGAGGAGTTAAGTGGCGGATCTGAGCTGCCATTTGTCAAGGTTTGACCTTTTGCCCATCAAACCTGCTATTCGCCCCACCCAGGGGCGAATGCTGCTAATCGTCCCTGGGTGGAACGAATAAGGAGCAGAGTGCCTGAAAGGTGCCAAATTGACCTCTGACCTTCCAAAACTACTGTGAGAGTGGTTAGGACCACTTTTTAACCTCTGGGGGCTGCCCTGGGGGCTGTGTATGTCAGTGCGATCAGTGTTTGTAGCCACATAATCGGATTGGTGTTGTTTTGGTGTCTACAGATGCCCCTTTTTGGGATGCGTTGTGCGTGGCGCAGTGTTGAGCAAAAATAGATAACCAAAGCACTAATGATTAGGGTTTCTCAGTAACCTAACCAAATTTTGATGCCCCAAGTATGGAAAGGGGCATGCATTCTTGAATCCTTGCTTCTGACGAGCTAAGGAACTTAATTCAAGTGTTAACCTTTTTTTGGTGAGGTGTTACTTGATCTTGGGCATTGATCAGTCATGAATAGGCAAAGGGCGCAACCTTTTGTCTGTGGGAACCTTGAGTTCATGATTCACAAATGCCAAGTGTTTGATCAGCTTGTGATTATTGCTTGTTTGTTGCCCCAAGCAGGGGCGTGATTGTCTTTGTCAATGATTCTTTGAATGCATGCCATTTCCTTGATTGGGTGTGTATTTGTTGATTGATGACTAAGTGTGACTACCCCCTCAAGCGACGAATCGATGAGGGAATGACCTACATGAGAAAAGCGACGAGTCGCTTGACCCAAGATGACTTGTGTAAGGGTGCCTTCAGTTGTTTTGCTTTGAATGCTTATGCAGTTTCCCAACATTTAGACCTATTTTTGGTGGGTGTTAACCCTTTTTGGGACGCCATTTGGGGATGAAATTCTCGAAAATCCGTCCTCCCGTGGAGCGGTCCAGCTATGGTAGCCTTCTTAGGGAGTAGGATAGTGAGGATTTGTGACCCCGACATCTAGTTTGAATGCCAAGAAGCGTAGGCGCAAAGGCGCCTTGTTCAACAATGTTATTGCTATTTTTGGGTGGGTTTGGACCCTTTTTGTGACGTCGTTTGGGGATGAAATTCACGACAATCCGTCCTCCCGTGGAGCGGTCCGGCTATGGTAGCCTTCTTAGGGAGTAGGATAGTGAGGATTTGTGACCCCGACGTCTATTTTGCATGCCAAGAATGTCAAGTGCAAAAGCACTCTTATTTGGCAATTTTATTGCTATTTTTTGTGCATTTGGGTGCAGTTTTTGCTATTTTTGATTTTCTTGCTCTGTAATCATCCTAGGGTGGGACGAATACCAATTTTGTAATCGTCCTAGGGTGGGACAAGTGCTAACTAGAGCGCTCATCCTAGGGTGGAACGATTACAAGCCTAAAAGCCTATTTAAGGGCCAAAACTAGGGTTTGGGCTCATTTGCAACTTGTTTTTCTGGCGATTTGGAGCTGTGAGGAGGAGGAGGTCGAGTCTGTGAAGCGGAGCGCTGCCGAATTTTTTTGGACACCATGAGTTCACGAACCGGATCAAGTGGCGGAGCCGAAGCGAGACCGGTGAGTGCTCCTTCTCATTTATTTGGTTGTTTTATTTGACAGTTTTAAAATCGTAATGATTTTTTTTCTTTCTTTTGTATTTCGTTTGTAATTTAAACTAAAACAAACCCTAGTTCAAATTTATTTTGTGAAAAAAATGTAATGAATTTATTTTGAAATTTGTTTTCCGTTTTAAACTAAGGTAAACCCTAGGCTAAAAAAAAAATTGCTTTTAGTTGATTATTATTATTATTTTTTTTGTATTTTCGTTAAAAACCCTAGATTTAAATGCGTTCTTTGTTATTTGTTTTTGTTTTTAAACTAAAACCCTAGTTTAAACTTAGGTTGAAAACCTAGCTTAAAAAATTGGTCTTAGTTTGTTTTTTTGTTTTATTTTCGTTTAAGGTTAAAAAACCCTAGATTGAAATGACCCTAGTTGTGTGGTTGTTTTTATTTGAGACTAGAAAATAAAACCCTAGTTATGTTAAAAAAACCTAGTTTAAAAATTTATTTATTCTGTTGTTTAAGTTTTGTTATTGCTTGTGCTTTGTCAGTTCAAACTAAGGTTAGAAACCCTAGATAACTGACAAGTTTGATTTTTATGAATTTGTCTATGTTTTTGTATTTATCAGCTTGAACCAAAAGTGAAAAACCCTAGGTACTAACAAATTGATTTTGATTTTATTTGCTTTTGTTGTTTATCTGTCAGTTTAAACTTTAAAGTTAAAAACCTTAGGTAACTGACAAACTGTTTGTTTTGAATTTGTTTGTTTTTTTTGTATTTATCAGTTTGAACCAAAAGTTAAAAACCCTAGGTACTGACAAATTGATTTTGATTTTATTTGTTTTTTTTTTTTATCTGTCAGTTTAAACTTTAAAGTTAAAAACCTTAGGTAATTGACAAACTATTTGTTTTGAATTTGTTTGTTTTTTTGTATTTATCAGTTTGAACCAAAAGTTAAAAACCCTAGGTACTGACAAATATGATTTTGAATTTATCTGTTTGTTTTTGGACTATTTTTAGTTGTACATTTGTTAGATGTGGTTGTACAGTTTATTTAACTATGTTTGTTGTACAGTTTTTATGCATTGTTGTATATTTATGTTATTGTTGTACAACTTTGTTGTTTTTCATGTTTTTAATGTTTGTGTGTTGTTTTTGTTTTTCAGGTGGTGAAGAGCCGGTACCGTTAGTCGATGGTATTCTCTGACGCCCGGGAGGCGTTGACTGTGGTGGACTGGGAGTGGCTTGATGCCCTTGGGCTCAAGCATGTGACTCGACTAGAGCCTGTGGTGGGGGATCGGGCATATCTGACCGCCTTGATCAACTTATGGGATCCTCGCACCAATACCTTCCATCTCCCAATAGGGGAGATGATAGTGACTCTCGAGGACGTCTATCGGATTCTACGGATTTTGATAGATGGGCTTCCTATCAGGACTATGCCACGTGATCAGTGGACGGTAGTGCTGACATGATGCTTCGGGCATGGGACGGAGGTGGGTGTGGATAGCCCGATGGAGAGGGTAGAGGGTGACTGCCATATTGGCAGCATTTTGGTACGATGGTGGTTAGAGAGGGGCGTGTTGGGGGTGAGGCATGCATTACTGATGACCCTCATCTCCAACATGCTGTTGCTCGACTCCTCAGGCGTGAGGTTCCCGTGGAACCTACTGGAGGTTGTCTTCAGACTGGTGGAGTGTCCGACTTCAGAGCCCCTGATTATGAGATGGGGTCAGACACTACTGGCATAGCTCTATGATGAGTTGTACGAGGTCCATTGCCAGAGGTGAAAGGGTATTGGTTGTAGTTACCTATTGTAGTGCTGGGCTTGGCAGCACATAGCTATGGAGAGGCCGATGGGTTTGTCATGGATGACTCGAGCGAAGATGGTTGACAGAGAGATAGGGTATGCGACTCTATGGTGGCGGTCCGAGGAGTAGGGGTAGAGTCAATGGTGGGTAGGTGTCATAGGGCACTATGCTGATGCCTTCACTCGGCTTGCTCTAGGGGAGGTGTTCTAGTGCCCATATCAGGACTGTCCAGCCTAGCTTGAGGCTGGAGAGTGGCTTCGATGGGTGCATAGGGGGAGATGGCTGATCGGGCAACACGGGATCGAGCAGGAGTACTTCCCATACGTCTAGGTGACATGACAGTTTGGGGTGCACCAGGGGTTACCTGGTGAGCCCTTGATCTATCGATGTTGGGGCGATGAGAGGACTCTGGCCTGGCCGATCATCGAGCCACTGGGTGAGGAGTCAGATCCTATGATCGATGTCCCTGATGTGGACAACGTCGGGGCGACCATTGAGTATGACCAGTGGTGGACGTTGCGGCGGTGGCGAGGTGAGGGGCCTCTAGGAGGTCCTGACGCAACAATAACAGGTGGGGAGGATGCAGAGGCATCAGGGGAGGGTTGGGGGCTCCATTGGAGGATGAGGACATGGTGGAGGTTGAAGATTTTGTGGGTGATGACTTTGGGGTTCTGGAGCAGCCAGAGATGCAGGACATCCCGGAGTAGTGGGAGCTAGAGCAGCCTACCATTCTAGAGATGTCGATGCCTCAGGCGGTCTTGGAGGGTATGGAGGTGGGGTTTCATGCTGAGATAGCATGATTGGAGGGTCTACTCTAGAGACGGGATGAGGAGCTTGGGGATGCGCTGCAGGAGAGGGATCTCCTATGGACGCGACTGGTAGAGAGGGAGAACGCATTGGCTGCGTACCACCGATGGGATGGGGATACAGATGTCACGTGGGAGAGGGATCTCCTATGGACTCAGCTGGCACAGCATGACGATGCATTGGCGATGTACCATCAGCGGGAGATGGACTTGGTTCGGCATCGATTGGAGCTGGAGGTAGAGATTATCCGCCTCGGTGGGCGGATACCTGAGCTGACTGGAGGTGGATCATCGCGTCGCACGAGAGGGAGCGATATTGAGCAGTCAACATCCTCTCGATGCAGGCGGCTGGATGAGGGGGGCGCTAGTGGGCATGATGCGGGGGCTAGCAGTAGCCGCCCTGAAAGGTCCCATAGGACCCACACCACGGGGGGTAGTTCCCGTCGCACCGATCCTGCGTGATCATGGTGGCCGATGCCCTAGGCTTGGGGGTTTTTGAACTTTTGCTTTTTTTGTGAGGTCAGAGGACCGGTTTATTGTAGCCTACGGGCATTTTGATGATATATATATACATGACTTTCTTTTATTTATACACTTGTCATGAGTTATTGTTATTCTTATGTGATTGATGGATGTTGATGTATGCATGTTAATTTATTGTGATGGATGCACAGGTTATGATGAATGCAAATGTGTCTAATATATATGATATGCATATGAATGTATGAAATGATTTGTTGATAACTTGGCGGTTGCACCATAGATTGTGCAAGACTTATCGGCTTTTTGTACTTATGCGATTGTTTTATACGATGACTTTGCATGATATATATTTTTTTGTTTTTGTTTTGGATTTTTTGATGGCGATGTAAGAATGGGATGTACTTCAGTTGTGTTAAAATGTAGTTAAGGTTTTCTGAGACTCGGATGTTTTAACTAACTAGCCAAGACTGTACTTTTATCCTACAAGACTTTTGAACAAGGTATAAATCCGACTTGACTTTGACCAAGTTATTTCACATCCCTGTGTGTGCAATTGAGTTCGTTTATGTGGTATTTGTCAGGATACCGCTAGTGCCAAGTAGGTTGTCAACCAAACCTGTACTAAGGATCACCTAATTAGCTCCACTAACTCCTTTGTTGTATTTAGTCAGATTAATCTGTGGTGCTATCTAGGATACCATGAGCTAGCTCATCCACATGCAAACATTGATCTGCACACAAGTTAATGTGATAGATATATCGTCATGCGGGAGGTTTGCCACCAATGACCGATAGGCTATCCACCAAACCGGTACTGAGGTTCACCTCATGACCTTCTGAATGCTGAGAGTTCCAGGGATTCAAGTTTGACTCCCTTCTTTTCTTCAATTGTATTGGGATACTTGCTCTGCTATAGTGATAAAAATCACTGTTTATTTTTGTTTTTTCTTTTGAGCAAGGGATTTGAATATTGAGTGATGAGAATCACTATTGCTTGTGCCTTTTGATGTATGCACTTTGGTTTTGATGTCAAATTTTGGAGTTTTGACTTTTGCAAATTTTTTGATGTTTGCAACTTTTTGAGAACTTGGGATTCTTGGGGAATTGGGTAGGGAAGATGCTTGTCCTTTTGCCAACTCTCAACATTCTTGGGGTCATTCGCACGGGGGATGAGCAAGATAACCTTTTCACTAGATGGTATCCTGGATTGCTTTGCAGGTTTCATCTTTCGTTTACACAACTTGGGAAAATTTTTTTATGTGTTTTAGCTTGTGTTGGGATGCTACGTAACAACGTGTGATCCAAGTGGAACTCTACCTTTGTAAAATCTGTCTGACTTTGTACAGTATTTGGCTAGAAAGCTAACGACAACTTGAATGACGAAAACTCTAGATACATTAGAAGACAACTGACTATGATATGGCAAAAAAATGTGAATGGCGTTTATTTGCGATGAACTATTTACAAAGTGGAAGAATGTGGAGACTGATGGAATTACCCATGATTACAGTCTATGGTGCTTTTGACCCATATGATCAACAAATATGCAAATGTATGTATGGGATGCCTAATGCAGCTATTATTTTTGTGTTTTCGATTGATTGATTTTTGTGAGTATTTTGAGTATGCATGAAAATGAGATGCAAAAGTTTTCTTTATTGTTTTGATGATTTTAGTATGCATGGAAATGAGATGCAAATTTTTGTTATTTTTGATGATTTTGTTGTTTTTGAATTTTCTTTATGGTTGGTTCATTCCGCGTGAGGGCGGACCAAGTGATTCTTTCGGATCCTTGGAGGTTTTGACCAAAGGGATTATGGGCACATTTGGGGCATTTTAGGGTTGACCAAGTGATTGCGGGAATCCTTGGAGCTTTTTGGTTTGACCAAAGGGGTAATGGGCACCTTTGGGGCATTGGTGGGGTTGACCAAGCGATTGCGGGAATCCTTGGAGCATTTTGGTTTGACCAAAGGGTTTATGGATACCTTTGGGGCATTGTTGGGGTTGACCAAGCGATTACGGGAATCCTTGGAGAATTTTGGTTTGACCAAAGGGTTTATGGATACCTTTGGGGCATTTTGGGATTGACCAAGCGATAATGGGAATCCTTGGAGCTTTTGGTTTGACCAAAGGGTTTATGGACACCTTTGGGGCATTTTTAGGGTTGACCAAGCGATTATGGGAATCCTTGGAGCATTTTTGTTTGACCAAAGGGTTTATGGATACCTTTGGGGCATTTGGTTTGACCAAGCGATAATGGGAATCCTTGGAGCATTTTGGTTTGACCAAAGAGTTTATGGATACCTTTGGGGCATTTGGCTTGACCAAGCGATAATGGGAATCCTTGGAGCTTTTTTTTTTTAGGGGTTTGACCAAGCGATTACGGGAATCCTTGGAGCTTTTGGTTTGACCAAGCGATTATGGGAATCCTTGGAGCTTTTGGTTTGACCAAGCGATTACGGGAATCCTTGGAGCTTTTGGTTTGACCAAGCGATTACGGGAATCCTTGGAGCTTTTGGTTTGACCAAGCGATTATGGGAATCCTTGGAGCTTTTGGTTTGACCAAGCGATTACGGGAATCCTTGGAGCTTTTGGTTTGGGCTATGGCTCTTTTAAATATGGAATGGCCTCAAATGACTGATGTTCAAGGGTTCTAGTTCCTTGATTCCGTCAAGAGAGGCTAGCCGGTATGTTCCAGGTCCTATTTTACTATCAATCACATACGGACCTAACCAGTTTGCCATGAACTTGTCCCTTAGATGGGGTGGCAAGTTAGAATTCTGTTGGTTCTCTTTTAGTACCAGGTCACCAACCTGAAAGTCCCTCAGGTGAACTTTCATGTTGTATGCTTTCTTAAGTCGCTCTTGGTAAATACGCAAATGCTCGAGAGCATTGATGCATCGTTCATCGAGTAACGTAAGCTGGTCTAACCGGGCCTGCCACGTAGTGTCATCATCGATGAACTCTTGCATTGATATGCGTAGGGAAGGAATTTCCAACTCGAGAGGCATGACTACCTCGGAGCCATACACGAGCAAAAATGGAGTTGCCCCAGTGGGCGTCCGAATGCTAGTGCGATATGCCCAAAGAGCAAGTGGGATCTGAATGTGCCAATCCTTATGACTATCTGTGACTATCTTTCTGAGGATGGCGACTAGCATTTTGTTTGACGCCTCTGCTTGCCCATTTTCCTGTGGATAATAGGGTGTCAAAAAACTGTGCTAAATTTTGTACTTTGTGGTCAAAGCACGCACGTCTTTGTTCTTGAATGACGTCCCATTATCCGAGATTATCTTGGATGGAATACCAAAATGACATATGATGTTATGTAAAATGAACTCCGAAATGCGGGTTCCAGTCGTAGAGGTAAGCGGAATTGCTTCCACCCACTTGGTGAAGTACTCTGTGGCCGTTATGATGAACGTGTGATGGCCTGACGATGTAGGGGAGATCTTTTCGATTAGATCTAAGCCCCACTATGAGAATGGCCAAGCCGATTGGATCGGCTGCAAGGCCTGAGAAGGTACGTGTGTCAAATTAGCATGGTGTTGACACTTCACGCACTTCCTTACATAGGCGCAACAATCTCGCTCTAAATATGGCCAGTAATAGCCCATGCAAAGAATGCACTTTGCGATGGCCATACCGCTGAAGTGGCCACCGCATGTACCATCGTGCACTTGGGTGATCGCCCAAGTGGACTCCTGTTGGTCCAAGCAACGAAGGAGGATTCCTTCATAGCTGCGACGGTACAAAATGTCTCCTAGCAAGACATGTTTTGCCGCTTTCTATTTGAATGATCTTTTTGCGGCATGTGACAATCCAAGTGGGAGGTTGCCTAGCTTGAGGTAATCTCGTATGGGTGTATACCAATCCTGCTGATCGAAAACCTTGACAGTATGAACAGCCAATCCCTCTTGAAGTTCATCCCTAGCAAAAGCTGAGTGGGAAAGAACTTGTAAGAATAGCGTTGTGTTGCTATTAAGGGGAGTAAGGGAGAACAAGGACCCCTAGTTGGCATGATTCAGACAATCATGGATTCGAGAGAACTTGTTCGGGGATGGTTCAATCTGGATCAGGTGGATTCCTGGCGTTAAGTCAGAGCTTGCACGCTCCATCATGGATTGCGATAGTGTTTTGACTTGAATGGTTGTCATATCACCAGAAATGTCTTGTGGGATTAGTGACCCCAAGGAGGCCATAGTGTCCGCAAAATGATTCGATGATCGAGGGAGTGCCTCGATGTTGTACCATTCAAGCTTTGCCAAGAATTTATCCACAAGGGCTTTATAGGCCTGTAGAACTAGGCATTTACATTGGAATACCCCTTTCACTTGGTTAACGATTAACAACGAATCACCAAAGATATTCAAGCATTTGATGTTCATGGTGATGGTTGTCTGAAGACCTATGAGCAAGGCTTCATATTCGACATTGTTATTGGTGCATGAGAAATCAAGTTTAAATGATAGAGGCATTGGAGCCCCTTGCGGTGTGAAGAATACGATTCCCGTGCCACCCCCTTGCTCACATTTAGAACCATCAAAAAATAGGGTTATGTCGGCCTGTGACTCAGGCTCATTAGAATCTGGTGATTCTGAGACATGGAAGACCCCATCATCGGGTAGCTCTATTGCCAGAGGCTGATCATCTTCGAGAGGAGCCTCTGCTAGTTGATCGGCGATGACTTGACCTTTGATGGACTTCTGTCCAATGAATTCGATGTCAAACTCCATCAACAACATGATCCATTTCATCGTGCGGCTACTATGATAAGTATGACTCATCATGTATCGCAATGGATTCTCCTTAGACACAACATACGTCGTGTTGCTCAGCATGTAATGGCATAGCTTTTTGGTAGCAAACACCACCGCCAAGCATAGCTTCTCAACGTATGCATAGTTAAGTTCATAACTGACCAGGGTGTGGCTAAGATAGTAATTAGCCTGTTCTTTGTGTAGTTCATTTTTCTGGGCTAGCATGGCACCCAGTGCCACCTTAGTAGCTGAGATGTATAAGTAGAATGACACTCCTGGTCTAGGTGGTGCCAATACTGGAGATGAAGCCAAGTATTGTTTAATGTCATCGAAGGCTGACTGGCACTCGTCATCCCAATGAAATGCTACCCCCTTGTGCAATAATTTATTCATGGGTCGGCACTTGTTAGATAGCTATGCTATGAAGCGCTTGATTGATGCGACCTTTCCCTGTAGGCTTTTGAGCTGCTTGATGGTGGTTGGGGGAAGCATTTCAAGGATTGCCTTGACTTTGTTTGGGTCCACCTCGATGCCTCGTTTTGAGACTATGAAACCCAAGAGTTTTCTAGATGTGACGCCAAATACGCACTTCTTGGGGTTTAGTCTGACTTTGTGTTCGATGAGGCGATCGAGGATCTTGCTTAAGTCATCGAGATGATTTGGGTGCAAAAGAGATTTGGCCAACAAATCATCCATGTAATCTTCCAAAGTTTTATGCATGTGATCATGGAAGATGTATGTCATGGCACGTTGGTAGGTGGCGCCAGCATTTTTAAGGCCAAAGGGCATGACCTTATAACAAAATGTCCCCCAAGGCATTGTGAATGCCATTTTTAGTTGGTCCTCGAGATTGATACGAATCTGATTGTATCCCAAGAAACCATCCATGAGGGAAAGCATTTCGTGACCTGCTGTGGCATCTACCAATGCGTCGATGCTAGGCAAGGGGAAATCATCCTTAGGACTCACTTTGTTTAGATCTCAAAAATTAGTGCATATGCGAATCCTCCCATCAGGATTTTTGATGGGCACCATGTTGGACAACCATGGTGGGTAATCCACGCAGATGACAAACTGTGCATCCAACAACTTTTGCAATTCGTCTTTGACCATTAAGGCCATTGTTGGGTGCATCTTACATAGTTTTTGCTTAACTGGCTTGACTGTCGGATCAAGCGTTAGATTATGCATGACTAGCTATGGATCTAGCCCCGACATGTCTTTGTAGGACCATGCAAAAACCTCCTTCTTCTCTTTGAGAAGGGCAATGTAGTCGGCTTGCTCTTCGGGGGATAGACTTACCCCCAACTTGATTATCTATGGATTCATTAGATCAGAGCCGATGTCTACGTCAATCATTTCCTCAATTGACATGTGGGATCCATCCTCCAACTGATGTGGAGTTGGGATCAAGTGGATATCAATCACTGAATTCAGATCTACATTAGGAACTTCGGGTCCCTCTTTAGCATGGAAGATATCCTGAGTTGGTTCTGGGGTGAAATGAAGCATCTCACCGAATGACCAATACTCTGATGGGGATGGTGGTGAATTGACATGATCCCAGTCTATGGCATCTATGTCTAGATACAATGACCATGCTGGATCAGGCTGGATTGTGGATGGGGGTGGTTAAGTCAATGGAGATCATGTTGATGAAATGATTTTGGTCTCCATTACCATGGGTGTGGTGACTCGGACTTCCTTGGTGATCTTTGTGCTCTGGATCTAGCTCTGGAGGTATTGGCATGAATGGATCGGCCCTATGTGTGGATAGGAGGATAGGGTCTGCCCTCGACACTGATATCGCTATAGGGTCTCTGGGTGGAAGGTGCTCTCTGTATGCCCAAAGTGGCGGATGCAACACTTGGTCCAACTGTGCTGGGTTTAGGTGCCACCTATGCCTTGGCCCCATGTTTAGTTGTTCAAACATGTCATCAATATCCATGGGGTATTGTTGCTATCACATATGATTGAGATAGGCCATCTCAGTTTCATCTTCATAATCACTGTCGGAGATCCAAAGGCCTTCGTTGGTTCCAACAACTATTTGTGACATGTGAGGCTCGTCCTGCTCGAGCAAATTGATATGGTCCCATCGGGGTTGTTCTGCTCTCTACGGGGGGACCTAATTTTCTTGAGGTGGCACTTGCTCGATTGGAGCATCCAAAGGGAACATTGCCAAGAGGCTTTCTTGATAGTCATCCATGGGGGTCACTTGTGAGTGATTGCTATCCGATTCGAAAGGGTCCCATGGTGCTACCTCATATTCTGACTCGTCTTCTGAAGATCCTTCCTGACCTTGTCTATATCCCCCTTGTAGGTGAGTTCTCAAACTTTCTCCTTTCTCAGTTAAAGGGAAGGGGTTGTTGAGGTCAACAAGGTTGGTTGTCAACAATGGGAGGTAATCCCCCAATGTGTATGTTGTGTTAGGATTGGCATATGGATCTAATGCCAACCCATCCTTGTTGCCTATCCCTAGGCCTTGCATGTTCTCTACCAAGATGTCCAAGGGTAGGGGGTGGTTGAACCCTACTCCTGATTTGTCGTATGGCATCTGATATCTTGGTTGGCAAAGAATGCGCACTCCTTGCTCATATCTGCCCAACCCATATCCATGCCAATTGCATTGGCCAAGATATCTTAAAGTGAATTCTGGGTTGGACAAATAGTTGACGTCCTCAGCGAAAGGCTCTTCATCTTCTTCTTCTTGCATGTAAGGTTCAATGCCATTATCAAGGCCCCCATATACAAAGTTTGTCTGGTTTGGGCGGGTAGCCTAGAGGAACAATAGTGCCTATGGGGAGGTGAGGTCTCCCCATGTCCTGCATGGACTCAAGTGCGGGTGTTGCTACAATGTTCCACACCAGGTACTCCCCTAGGCCCGTATTGGCCATCTCAACGGTGATTGTTGGCGGTTGAGGGGGAGGGAATGGGAGTTCTTCCTGAGTCCACTCCATGTTAGGTGAACTAGGCATCTCGACTTCCATTCGGCTAGGCATCTCTTCGGTAGATATGGTTGAGACTGATGGTGGTGCCTCTTCCAGGGGTTTCTTCCCATTGTCCTTCGATGTGGCCACCATAGGTGGCATCGTTGGTGAAGGACCAGATGATGAAGATGGACCCGACTGGGGATTTGATGGACTTAACAGCGGGGATGTATGCGGAATCGGACCCTATTTAGATGGATTCAACTAAAAATCCAAATGTGTTGATGGAAGGGTCGATTGCGGCATCAATTGCACCGCATTGCAATACTTGAAGGGTTCTAAGTCCACCGGGACTACATGCACCTGCCCTTCGAATGTATACTTTAAGCATTGGTGGGCTATTGAAGGGACACACTTCATGTCCCTGATCCATGGCTGGCCCAACAAAATGTTATAAGCCATCTCACCCTCCAAGATGTGGCACAATGTAGGAATAGTCTTTTGTCCCACTTGGATGGGTAGGACAATTGTGCCAACTATCGAGCATATCGCATCATTGAATGCTCGCAGAGTGTAGGTGGAGGCCACGATGTGAGATGCTGGCAACTTCAGATGTTTCAATGCCATTGTTGTAATGATATTACTGGATGAGCCAGTGTCCACCAACACCCTCTTATACGAAATCCCGTTGACCCATGCAATGACGTGCAGGGGTGGATCCGCCATGTCACCAGTCACTGATTTCAATTCGTCCTCTCTAAAGGTGATGACTGGCTCGGTGCATCGCTTGACATGCCCCATGAAGTTTTTGAAAGAGTTTGCTTCATGGGGCTGCAACTCGATGGCTTTAAGTATCTCCATTAGAGCCTCCCGATGGGGCGATGATTGTTGTATGAGCTCGTAAATGGAGAGCCTAGCCGACGTGGTCCTCAAAATCTGGGTGAGTTTGGTCCGAATTGTGGCCACTGGTCTAGGCGAAGGAGGTTGCGTAGGGTGTTGTTGTGGTTGTGACATTGTTGGCACCTCTCCTGTAGCCGTCGTGGGGGTAGTTGTGCTCGGGTACCTTTTGTTCCGAGTCACTATACTGATCATCCCTACATACCCCTGCATGGGGAAGTTCTGTGTTACCTCATTGACTTGTAGGGTCTTTTCCTGCGCATCATGGGTAGGTAGGGGGTCCTTGAAGACCTCCATCTATTGGTTGCTTGGTGCCACGGGGTTATCCACCGCCAACGTCTTGTTGTCTATTAGGTCTTGCACCAAGCCTTTAAACTTCCAACATGCATTAAGATCATGTCCCTTCTATCGATGAAACCTACAGTACAAGTCTTCCCTGTAGCCCTTAGGTTTTGGAGCATTGGGGTCTACGGGTCGACTCTCTAGCAGGTTTATCAAGTTTGCCACTGACAAGTGGTCAAACAGGGAGTCTTTAGACTCGGTGTAAGGTGTGAATTGTCGCCTAGGGCGACGCTACTGATTTTGCTCTTGTCGATGGTTTTCTCTTTCATAACTGTCAAGAGGGACCGTCAGATAGTTAGCCTTTTGGGGCTGCATTGCTTGTATAGGCTTAGGTATGTTTATAGCAACCTGATTGACCGCATCGGGTTTTGGTTGCGTGGTCCCTGTCTTGGAATTTTTAGACCATTATTTCTTCTTTGGCTTGGCAATCTCGCCATCCTGAATCTTGATCTCCTCAATGATTCTAGCTTGTGCCAGAGCTTCCTCTAAAGTGGCATATTTCTATAGCTGCAATAGCATGGAGATCGATCTCAAATAGCTCTTTGAGAACATTTGGGTAAGGTCGGCCATAGGAGGGAGGTAGGGCAGCTTTGAAAGCAACGTCCTCCATCGATTCCCATAGGCCACCATGGTTTCTTCCTCATACTTCCTGAGGCTAGCTAGGTCACTTAGTGATGCCTTCTTCTTGGTGTTGAAGGTGAAGCATTCGAGGAATGCATCCACTAGCTGATCTAAGTTACTGATGCTGTGCTTTGGCAATTGAGTGAACCAATCCGAGGTAGGGCCTGTGAACGTGGTTATAAATGTTCTTAGAAGCAAAGCATCATTGTCCTGAATGCCAAAGCATTGGCTTAGGAATCTAGTCACGTGCTCCTGGGCATCCTCCTCCCCTCTAAAGATTGCCAACTGGGGTAGTTTAAAGTGTTCAAGGTAAGGGGGTGTCGGCACTGATGGATGCACGGGGTGACTACGGAGTTGGCGTAAAGTGGGCTTTTGGGGCCCAAAATTCTTGGTCTCCATAGACTCTAAGCGCTCTAGCAGTGCTTTATATGCATCAAAATATTTAATCTCTTCCTCCTTAGTTTGCTCCCATTGCGTATTGCGGGGAACTTGAGGCCTATAGAGGGGTGGCCGGATAGCACCCCCTCTACCTTGGTAGGGCATTTCAGCCTGCTCTTCTTCTTGCTCATACTCCTCATAGGCTTCTTGAGGAGTTCCTGGGTGAGACCTATAAACATGGGTGGGTCCCCGTGGAGGGTGCCCATCGTTGTTCCTGGGAGTGGCCTCCCGCTCAGGTCTAGGAGGCCTCGGAGGCAACATTTGGTAAGGTCATGGAGACCTGTCTCGTACCAAGGGGTTGTGCCTCTCATATGGCTCCACCCTCTGCGTGCGAGGGGTTGGAACCCTCTCAGGCATAGTGTTCTAGAGCAGCTCATCTGTTTGACACCGAATGCACTCTTTACTAAGGCGATACAGGTGCTCCAACTGTTGTTGGTCTTGCTCAAGCTGCGTGATTTGTGCTTGGCGGGCGGCATGTCTGGCAAATTCTAGGTCGATTTGTTCCATCGTCTTGAGTCTAGGAGGCCTAGATGCCTCTCCTACACATTTATCTTAGTCGTGATGATCCGAGATCTCTATAGGTCGCTTTCCTCTATCGAGGTTGGTGGCATTCACCCGAGGCTCTGGCCTCAGTAGGTGATCCTGATAGATAGCAGGTGCGGAGGCGCATTGCTCCCACGCTGTGTATTGCTCTTGAGGAATGTAATGGTCTTCCTCGTGCTCCCTTTCGTATATGTGAAAGGGGTGGGCAGAGTTGGCTCGCCCTATCTGAAGAGCCTTGCACTCTGGATTTGGCTTGTTATTCCTAACAGTGATGAGGGGTAGAGGAGGGATGACATAATCACGTGGCCCCTCCCTATGGACCCTATGTTGTTCTAGCACTTCATTGCACGGTGGCCACTCATAACGAGCGTCTAAGGGAGCCTTCCCATTTATGTTGAGTGCCACGTGTAAGGATTCTTCCTGAAAGGGTCTATGTTGAATGGGAGTGTCCCTCGAAGGGGTGCCTCTATAGTCCCATTCTGAAATGGTGTGATGTGGACTATCTTGTGGGTCAGGCCACCAAGGTGGTATGACCAAGTCCTTGGGGCTATAGCGGAGGTGACTTGTGCCCCCTTGTACACTTTCCATAGCTTCTGCCCGTGATTGGGCTTGGCTACGGGTGTACACCATGGTGGTGTCTCTCTACAAGCTATGTAGGTTTTTATATCTTTTATGATTTTTATTCTACACTAAACAAAAAGGAACCACACAATCAAAGAAGTGATTATCTCATTTATAGATTTAAAGGTGTGCCCTAAATCTAGTTTAGTGTGTTTTGATTTTTGTTTTGAAAGCTTCGTAAAGAATGTGTTGTTGTTCATGCAATATGATGGCTCTTATGTCTCCCAAAATGGTCGCCCCTTCAATATACCACTGCCAAGCCGTTATACCAAACCTCTCAATATACCCGCCCTTACGTGAGGGAAACTATTGGTACGCGAGAGCAGAATGGTACGTGGAACATAGGAGGTACGAAAGGGGGATCACCCTATTTTTGACACCTACCATAGAAGACTTATCCTCATGCGCTGGGAATCACCCCAGCTACACTTGGTCAGCTTTCATCAAGATTTACGTCTAGCAACAATAGTGACCGGGGTTATGGATGCAAAAATTCAAGCCAAGGTGGTGATGAAATCCATCGTTGGTCTTGATCAAGGGTTGGGGTTTTACGACCAACTCCTTGTTGTTTAAATTACCACATGGTGTGTGGGGTTCTTTTTACTTATGCAAGGAAATTAAACATGCAGTAAAACCTTCCTAAGAAAGCAAAGAAACTAAAAAATACAGAGACAGAAAACATAAAAATGATAGAAGGTATTCAGAACCCCTACCTCTTCTCTGCCAAAATTGGGTGCCTCTCAGTTTCTGTTCTAAAAGTGCACAGAGGGCTTATTCATCCCAGGGTGGGATGAATAACATAACTATATTCATCATAGGGTGGGACGAATGCCCATTCGTCCCTGGGTGACACGAATTCCAGCTTTGTACTCGTCACAGACTAGAACGAACAACAATCCAATGCTTGAAATATTGGTACCTGCAAGCAAAAACAAACACTTTTGATCAAAAATTTGATCTCAAAATCAGAGGACTTGGTCCCACCATGATCGCCACTAAAAGCACGAGGATACAAAAACAAAACGGAAATGCCAAGTGTGATGTATGCAAAAGCAAAACGTAACGCTAAGTCCTACGAACTGAAATGCATGAAAGGAGAGAAACATAAATGAATTGAAACAAGATAGAAATAAAATGTCGAGTACAACCCTTTTTATTAATTTTCTTTAAAATTGGGTTACAACACGTCTCCTCCCTTTTCGGGGCCTAGGAGCGTTAAGTAGGGCTCTATTACACCACGGATTGGTACGCTTTCTTTCGCATGCCCACATGTAAAGTGGGCGGGCCAAATGTCAACGTTGCTTGCATGAACACGTCTTTGATTCCTTGCTGCTCCTCTAGTGTCGAGATCCTACGTTCAGAGAAACAGAAAAGGATTAGTAGCACCTGCGGATGAAGTAAAACATGCGATCCCCAAAGCCTACGATTAGTGCATGCAAAAAATAAATAAAATGATAACTAAAACATATCAGAATGAGCTGAAAACTTGATAGAGGCATGAGAACATTACCAGGAAGGCACTACAAAAGGAATAGTCAGGAAATTCGCCATGGATTTCTAATCGCTCCGGGGTGGGACGATTAGACCTACAACAAAATGTCAGAAAGCACCCTCCTAAATGTCCCATCCGGGAGGCTCCAAATCACCTGCAAAGTTGGGGGTTAGGTAAAACGGGGTATTTTGGAAAGACCTAGAAGGTCATATTTTGCCAATTCGGCCTCTATCGCCAAAATCTGATGATGCTCCCTGCATGTTAGTGAAAGCGAGAAATAACAAAAGCATGATCAAAACTGCTCAAAATAACATGAAATTTGAATGAAAGCCTATCTGAACAACCTAGAAACAAATGCAAGAAAAATAGAAATGAAATCTGCTATAGATTTCTAATCGCTCCAGGGTGGGGCGATTAGGACTGCAGTAGTGCGGGGGCGCCCGGGGGCAGGACGCCCACCATTTGGGGCCCGGTTTTAGCACCAATCCACTTGGGATGGGTCCAAAACCTCTTGTGGGGTATTGTCGGCAAATTTGGGTGGGATACTATGGCCAAATGTCGGGTTTTGGGTCCGGATTGTGCTTCCAATAATCACCCAATAACCTCCCTTCCAAAAGAGAGATCAAGGATGTGAAAGGCACAAGAAAAAGGGTGAGGACGTAAATCGGTAGCACTCCATTGCTCCAAATTCTCCTGACCTATTTCTCCTTTGGGGTGAGAAGACTCACCATTTTATAGACTTGAGGGTCTCTGTGAATGAGCATGTAGAGGCGCCACTTGGCGATCATGCCTTCTCAGGGGAGAGAAGATTCCTCCCTGATTAAGGACTCCATGAATGCCTCTATGACTGCCTCTTTGAGCTTAAAAATGCTTACTCTCACTCCCATGCAATGAAGGAGGAGTTAAGTGGTGGATCTGAGCTGCCATTTGTCAAGGTTTGACCTTTTGCCCATCAAACTTGCTATTCGCCCCACCCAGGGGTGAATGCTGCTAATCGTCCCTGGGTGGAACGAATACCAGTTTGTAATCATCCCTGGGTGGAATGAATAAGGATCAGAGTGCCTGAAAGGTGCCAAATTGACCTCTGACCTTCCAAAACTACTGTGAGAGTGGTTAGGACCACTGTTTAACCTCTGGGGGTTGCCTTGGGGGCTGTGTATGTCAGTGCGATCAGTGTTTGTAGCCACATAATCGGATTGGTGTTGTTTTGGTGTCTACGGACACATACATATATTATCACACACACACACACACACACACACACACACACACACACACACACACACACACACATATATATATATATATATATATATATATATATATATATATATATATATATATATATATATATGTATATATATATATATATATATATATATATATATATGTATATATTTTTTAATCACGAACATACTGATTGCAATGTAGAATGATCCTAACTAATATGAAATGTAATATATCATGCAAGCTAAAATGAATGCAAGGAAAAACTCAAGGATGAGAAGATTAAAAAAGAAAAGAAAAAATGAAAAGAGTGGAAGGAGGAAACAAACAACGAAAGAAGAGCAAAAGGCAAAATAAGAAGAAAGTGAAAACTTCAAAAGGTTAAAGAAAACAAAAGGAAAAGAAACAGAGTAAAACCCTATGAGGATGTATGCTCACAAATGGTCGAATGGAGGCTACCCCTCACTAGTAGCCTTGAAGATAATCCTGTAAGGGTTTTATGATCACTAACATTGATAGGTGGAGTGATATCCACTATGGGTTTAGTGCTCGATAATGTCCAAATAAAAGAAGAGAGACACTTGTTGTGATGTATGCTCAAAAATGGTCAAATGGAGGTTACCCCTTGCTCATGACCATGAATTTATCTACTATGGGGTGTTGAATGATATGATTGATATTGCCAAAGTGAGGACTAATCAATAGGGGTGTGGCATGTGTAAAATATGAGTGATCAAAGCGAAGCATAATCTATGTGTAAATGTGCTAAAAAATAAAGAGATAAAATAGAGGTAAAGAAGAAAAATAGTACATGTGTGTGCCCTTATTGAAGAAGAAGATTGAGAAAGGAGAAAGCATGAACAACAAGCAAGATCTAAAAATGAAAGGAAGAACGTGTATTCTTGTCTTGATGAGAAATACAAAAACATACAAGGATAAGGATACACATAAGAGGGACTATATTCCATGAATTTGGGGAATAAAAAAATATGATCATTAAAATTTTCAAGGTCAAGGAATAAATAATGGCATGAGTGAATGCAATGAGATGAGCCCTAGGTTGGGTATTCGCTAGGCATCATAGCCCTAGTGAGAGTGCTATGCATGTGAACTATAATCTAACTACATGTTATAACTTTCCATTGTCATGGAATCCCCAAGAAACTATATGATCAAGCAATCATTAAAAAATGAGCAAGCAACAATGCAATCATATGTCAAATAGAAACGTAGGAATAGAATTTCAAGCAAATCATGCAAAATATGATAGGAAATCACAGTACAAACAAACAAACAAACCAAAATTCAGTATGAAAACTAAGCTAAATGCAATATGAAAATGTAGAGTGGCAGTTTATGCATAGTATCTCTTTAGATGCATTATATTCATTGGTTATTTAAGTTTTGTACCATCCAAATAAGCCAAATGATAGGCCCTTAAACCAAACTTTGTTGTTATGACAAAGGTGCCTAACCAATTAGGCTAAAATTTGCCTTTGAGATCTAACCAAGCATTGGTGTTATTTTGGTTCTCCTTAAGGACAAGATTCCCAAACTCAAAAGAATGATTGCAAACTCTCTTGGAATAAGATCACTTGAGCCTATTCTGATAGGCTCACAAATACTCTAAGGCATGAATACACTTTTCATCTAACAACTCCAATTGATTCAAACAATCTAAGTGATACTCATCGTCGATCGAGGCATATTGCAACAAGAAGCATAGTAAATGGACCTCTAACTTAAATGGAAATACCACCTCAGTTCCATGGACCAAGGCATATAGAGAGATGCTTGTAGGAGTTCACACACTAGTATGATAGGACCACAAAGTAGGATAAATTTGGAGATGCCAGTCAAGATTGGTCTTACTAACCAATTTCTTGAGGATATTGATCAAAGAGTTATTGGATGATTCAACTTGTGCATTACCCTAAGCGTAGTATAGATTTGATCACTTGTGGTGAATCTTGTACTTAGCACAAATTTTATGGACATCCTTGTTCTTGAAAGGAGTACCATTGTTAGAAACAATCACCAAAGGAATCCCAAAACTACAAAGGATCTGGTTAAATATGAACTTGGATACATGATTTCCAATCACTATAGCTAGGGTTATAGCTTCAACCCATTTAGTGAAGTAATATATCACTGTTATGATAAACTTGTGATCATCAGATGATATTGGGTTAATATTTTGTATAATGTCTAATACCCACATGGAAAATAGCCAAGGGGAAGAAATAACCTGAAGGTGCTAAGAAGGAGCATGGACAAGGTTGTCATGGCATTGACACTTGTCATAGCATCAAACATGGTCACATTCATATTTATCCATGTAAGACCAATAATACCCCATCCGAAGGATATTTTTGGTAATAGTATTATCACTAAATGTCCTACACATGAGCCTCACTAAGAACTAGATGGACTTAATCAGAGTTAATGAATCATAATATGATGCCTTAAAAATAAAATTAATACAAAGTATTGCTAATTATAATGATTCAAAATGCTCTTTTGTGTAAATGCTTATGCTGATTGTGATATAAACCATCAAGAATTGAACCATCCTTAAGGAAATTAAAGATGTCGGTATACCATGGTTTAGACAAGAAAGCTTTTATGGTCAAAACTTCTAAAAAATCAAGACAAGAACCAAGTTATGTGGGTTCCCAAAGTTATCTAATTATAATCGATGCTTGATCATCATCCAATTCCAAATGAAACAAGGATGCAACAATGACCATGGCATCTGCATGGTGGTTGGAGGATCTAAGGATAAGCTCTGTGATTACCTGATCAAACATAGAAAAAATCTTGGTGATTATCTTTTGTAATGTTTTATATTATCGTCCTGAGTCTAATAAACATCATTATAGAGTCACCAAAGATAGGTATAACTCTAACTTACAAAGCTACAACTGCTCTAAGGCTAAGGTTTAAGGCTTCGTACTTATCAGTATTATTCATGCAAGAGAAATGAAGCTTGAAGGAAAGGAGTATGAGATGTTTTTATGGGGTGACTAGAATGATTCTAGCACCAATGCCCTTCATGCATAAATCTCCATAAAAAAACTCTATGCTAAAGCACTCATAGAGAAACTCGATGACCAAAGGATGAGAAGCTTCTATGGGTAAAGAGGCTAACTGATAAAAAATCACCTAAACCTTGATAGCATTCTAACTTATGAAGATCAGATCAAACTCATATATTTCATAGATCAATGGAGAGCTTAAAAACCCTTAATATAATGAGTAACATAACTTTAAAAGATGTTCCAAAAATAAATAAATAAAATATTAAAGTGAGTTTCGGAAAAAAAAATTAGACACCTAAAAATGCCTCAAATAATCCTTTTGTAGCAAAAATTAATTCAAAAGAACAAATCAATGCAAAACAACTCAAAAAGGGGAAAACACTATAAAAACAATTCCAAAAACCCTAAAATCAATTCAAAATTAGTTCAAAACCATAGGAGGCAATAAAAAAATAAAATTATTCTCCCCATAAAATATGGGCACCCACTAGACGCATCTCATGTGCTTTCCAAAGCATCCACTTGTGCTCTTTTTCAAAAAGCACCCACCCTTCCTAAAATGCATTCAAGCCAAAAGGTTGAAAAAATGAAATTTTTTCTTTTCCCAATTCCTACATGGGCACGAAGTAACTATTTACACTTAATGCACTTAGGTGGAAATTCTTACTCATCACATAGGCCTTAAAGAGGGTTTTTCTATCTCCTCCACCTCACACCCCCCTTCACTTGCCTAGAAAATCTATAAATAGAAAAGCTTGCCTATAAATTTAGGGAGGAAGAAAATAGTAAAGTTATGCTATTCAAATGTTGTTTAATGTATTCCAAACCCTTTTGAGCACATGAGGATTCCTTTATTACATATCATTTGCAGGTTTAAGGTGGTATACAACATAGAAAATGCACCTACGACCTTCAAATCAACACAAGACAACACCAGAAGGCTCCATGGTGAACTTTTCAACAAATCCAAATTATAAACTCAAAGTGCACATTGAGGTGTGTGTTGTTATATTTTGAGGATATATGTAGTGGAGAGATATTACACAAATCCTAATAAGATGTAAAAAATATAAAAGAAAGTAGTTCTACAACATGGCTAAAATATACTATAAATAGAAATGATGAAAATACAATGTAGTATGGAGGTAATGGTAACTCCATCAATATCAGCCAAAGAACTACATTGTACTCCATACAAGAGTAATGCACTTGATATAATCTTCCTATGAGATTTGTTTCTATCTATCACTATGAGGCCCTTTATATAGGAAGATAAGTTCCTTGGCCAACACTCTACCTAGTTGTACAAGTGGAAACCTTGCACATTACAACATGCGCATTGACACATCTACATTTATTACATTGCTTGAAGTAACTAGATAACTTACCCCTAAAGTAATATCCTATTCTAACTATGTACCAAAGGTGGTACATTTACATAACCCAAATTATGTAATATACTCTAACTCTAACACCCCAATGTATTACATTATTTGGGTATTGAAGATTTCAATCTTCAATATGAATCTTCTTCTTGAGGATATTCTTTGACTTGATATGGTTATTTCATCAATTGAATTTTTCTCTAGAGTCCTCTTTTATCTGGACCATATTTTTCTTCATAACTGGAACTTGTATTCTTCTTTATTGCTTACTATAATCTGATAAAGTAAGTAGCTAGTGTCTTACTATGATGCAAAGGGATTTGTAGCTGAGGATTCCTCTGTATTTTGAAAATGCCTATCTGGTTAAGTTGTTATGATTTCTTTTCTATGATATCCTTAATCATATATTTTCTTTCTTTTCCTCCTGTGATTCTGTATTGTTACTTGTGGAATTTTTGCTTCATGAGGAGTTAGCCTATCATCACAATAATGTTGATTTGTATTTCTAGATATATTCATGTGTTTAGTGAGTACAAATACAATTAATGACAGGTAAATCGTCCAACATTCCTCGTATGTGAATATAACTATATTTTATGAATGTTGAGTGAGTACAAATAAAATTAATGATAGGTAAATCATCAAACATTCCTTGGATATGAATATAACTATCTTTTGTGAATTCCACCATGCCTTGAAGATATTTTCATGAATATAATCAATAAACACTTCAAATTTATCCTCTTTTATTTCCTTAAGAAATGAGGAGAATCTCTCCTTTTCACTAGTTAATAGATTCTCATATCCATCAAGGGCATCTATCAAGTTCTGAGAATACAATTCCATTTCATGAAATATTTCTTTGTTAATAAAGATATTTCTTATTATTTCATCCATAGTGTTGGAGATATGGATTTGATAGAAGTATGTTAAATACTCTAATTTTAATTTTTGAAGTAGTCTACCTTATGTCTTCCAAGTTTAGATTATATATGAGTTTGATTTGATAAACCTTTTTGGTTTTGTAGACTTCCTTATATCTCCCTAGTTAAGATTTAATTATGCTTTTGATGAAATTCTAGGTTTTGTAGAAACCTTATGATTATTAAATGCATTAAGTACTTAATAATGTTTGATGAATGCTATAATTATCAAGTTTTGCAGAATGCCTTATGACTACCTAGTGGTTTTGGATATGCTTTATTATTAATATAGTGGGTTTGAGAATAGTAGTTCTATTTTTTAGTTGTTTTTGTAATTTTTTGTAAGTAGCAAAAATCAACTTCTATTACACCTTATTACTCCTATTGAACTTAAGCACTTATTACTCCTATTGAACTTAAGTAGTATTCAATTTGATGAGGTCTTAATGATTGGATTTCATTCATCCCCTTAATGTGGTTTTGAGAGAAGTATATCAATAAATTTCTCTCTTGATATTACTTAATAAGCCTCCTTTTATAGCCTTTAATAATTTAATATTTAATGTTTTTAAATTCCAATTTCCTACTTTGATGTAGTATTTCTTATAAATCCCTAATTTGGAATGATAGAAAACTATAATATTTGCAATAATATTTATTTTTCCAAGTTGAATACATTATTTCTCCTATGTTTAAATTGTAAATATCAGGCTATATATTTCCTTTTAGTGTTGCTTTCAAATATGGTTGATTTCCTAATTGCTTCAACCTTATAACTCTTTTTTAATGAAATCAAATTATACAAGGTATATCATTACCTTAATTAAGCTTTAAATATCTACATATTCAATGATGTTCAATGTTCCCTTGGGAACTGTGAGCAAATGATAGACTTAAATTTTTCCTTGACTTCAATGCTTGAATGGTGGGACCTCAAATCTAGCCTATTTGACCTGCTTTGACAAGGTTTTTGCACCACCCCTTTAATATAAACCTACCACCATTTTTTTGCATGTTTGTTGTTTTCTAACCATATGTGTCTACATATTTCTTTGATGCATTTATTAGTCCATAAATGCATCAAAGAGGGTAAAATTTGTAGACATGGAAAATAGGATTATTAAGACGAGTCATTTTCCTTATATCCTTAATTTTATTTTAAAAAAAATGACATATTTGAGCCAATTTATACCTCATAAAAGCTTCTCCATCCTACCCCCAAAACTCTACCATTTGATCAGGCTCAAAAAGATATTTCTAATGGTATAATTTTTATCCCATTATAACACCATTTGGTCCCCCATAGTGTAGAAAAACTGCACATGGATCTAGTTGTCTTGCCCAAGTTTTTAGTCATAAATGCATCAAAGAGAGGGAGGAAATGTTAACATAGAAAATTGACTCATTAATATGAGTTATTTTCCTTAGATTCTTAGTTTTCCTATTCAAAAAATAAATTCATATTTGAGCCAAATTATCCCTCATTAAATCTTCTTCATTCATCTCAAAACCTCTACCATTGGATTAGGCTCGAAAAGAGATTTTCAACAGTATAATTTTTATCTCATTCTAACATCATTTTATCTGCCAAAGTGTATAAAAACTTCATATGGGTCTAGTTGTCTCACCCAAGATTTTGGCTGACCTCTGTGACGTTGAATCTTACCCAAGTTTAAGTTTTGTTTTTACACCTTTTTCCCCACAAAACCTCTAAGAAATAGAAGGTTTGGACTCCCTTTTTCTCCAAAAACTATGTTTTCTAAGAGATATTTCTATGCATAAAAAAAGAGACACCATTGAATTAAAAATGAAATATTATATTGTATTGTAAACTGAATTTGTGATACAATAAGCCCCTTTGTAGGGTGCTTCACAATAAAAATGCTCAAAGGGGGTGATCCCCTTTTACAATAAAAAATGGTGTCTTTTGTTCTTCTTCATGCTACAATCAATGTTGGAGGTGGGTTTGTTGTGACCACCATGATGGATTTGAACTTGTTGAATCTAGAACCTGCACACATGAAAAGAGACAAAGATTTAGTAGCACCTATCACAATGAATATAATGAAATGACTAGTGTAAATAGAATATAAACAATGAATATTGCATACATGAGTCACAATTTGGGCTACATAACATTAGCATTCCCTACCTCTCTTTTTCTTGGTGAAGTGATGAAGCCTTTATAGGTCTTTGAGGGTTTTGGAGGGAAGGAAAGGTGGCAAGCCAGGGCTACCAAGTGGTAGGGACTGGGCGACCACCTATCTTGGGCAGTTGTAGTGAGTCACTAGAAATGTCTCACTTAACTAGGGAGATGTGGCAAGTGGAGTGATGTGTGAGTGATGTGTGAGATGTGGCAAGTGGGTAGGTGGAAGTGGATTGAAGTGTGTGATATGTGGCAAGGTGAGGGATAGTGGTGGCTAGGGCATATGTCAAGTGGAACAAGGATATCTTATGCAGATTTTTCAGATTTAATAAATATGGAAAATATAAATTAATGTGCAGAAAAATACATCTAAGTTTAGACTTAGGCATATTATTTTATTATGCGAAATTGAAATGTGCAATGTGAATGAATAATGTATAGGAAATATATGCCTAATTTTATGCTTAGGTATATATTATTATGTAGAATTGTGATGTGCAATGTGAATGAATAATGTGCAAAAATTATATGCCTAAGTTTAGACTTAGGCATATATTATTATGCAGAATTGTGATGTGCAATGTGGGTGAAATGTACAAGAATTGTTATATCCAAGTTTAGACCTAGGCATATATTTTATTATGCAAAATTATGTGGTGAAATGCAAAAACCTAGATTTTTGTGCCTACAGATGCTCCTTTTTTTATTGTGTTGCGTAAAATACAATGCGGTGCAAAAAAAAGAGACGCATGCTTTATTGGATGGAGAAATAGACTTAGATATTCTTGACACAAAGAATGAATGAATTTTGAAATTTTTTATTTGTAGCTTACCCCCTCAATTGGCGAATGGGTGAAGAATGAAACCCATGATCCAATTGATTGAATTTGGATGATGAAAAATGGGTGGATGTGATGGATGCAAATATTTTAAATCAAGATCAAGTTGGATACCCCAAGTTTGAAGTGGACCTGTGTTGTCACAAATTTACCTTTTGGTATTATTGACATGCAAGATGACGAAGTAAAGGAACCAATCCCCATAGAAGCCCATTTTCCTAGTGACTGTATCAAATTTCTTAATGAAAAATGATGAAGTATGAATAATTTGTGTTTTGTAACCCCACGGAGTAGGCATCAATGACAACCTTGGGTAAATTTTCTTGAATGTAGGTCACTCAAAGATTGAGGGACCAAAATAATTTAATTTCAAACATGATTATATGAAATAATTTTTAATAAGTGTCCTTATGGTAATTTATCCATCCTACCGAATTACATGGATAATCGATTGCTGCAATCACTAGGTGTCTAGAGTAAATCACTAGATAAAAGGTTCACTTGAGATGATGATTATTTGAGATGATGATTTGAATGTATTTGTGTTGATTTGAGGGGGTTTTGAAGCTATTTGCATTTTGAGGATAGTTGTGTAATATAGACACAAATAAAATTCATTGTGGGTTACCCCAATCATGGAAAAGATGCACATTGTTGAATTATTACTTTCGACAAATTGATGGTTTTTGATTTTGGTAAACTTTTTAGACTTAGGTAGACGTATAGAGAGAGGTCTAAACTTTTTGCTTTAGGTATGCACTTGATAACTTTCATTTGTAGGTAGACATACAAGGAGAGGTATACACTTTAGAATTTAGGTATACCACATGTTTTTTTTATTGAGATTTTTGCTTATGATCTGCCCTAGAAAAAAGGGTGTATGATAGTCTTTGGTAATGATTCTTGAATGAACATAATTTGCATGATTGAGTGTTTGATTATTGATTTTTATTATGAATTATATGATGTATGACTACCCCCTCAAGTGATGAGTTGATGAGGAGATGGAAAGTGATGAAAATGATGAGTTTCTTAACCAAGATGACCTGTTTTAGGTGTTGTTAGAACTTTTACAAATGTGGAAGGGGTAAAATCTTGTTGCAACTGTGATTTCAACCATTATTGGTAATTGTACACATCTATCCCTTGGATCAGTCAAACCATATGGCTTTATTAGGGAATTGATATGATAACAATTTGATTCTTTCCCAAGGTGAATCATTGTTCAAGGGCCTTATGGTGACCTACCCATTCGACTAGATTGCATGAATAAGTAGTCTCTAAAATTGCCAAGTGTATAGGATAAGTTAATGTATACGAGGATCACTTGAGGCTAAGTGGAAGAAAAAAATGTACATATTTATCCCTTGGAGCAGTCTAGCCACATATTCTTAGGGAGTTGATATGAAAACATTTATATTTTTTTAGGAGGATGTTGAATTTGTTTTTGATCAAATAAATTGAGGTACCTTTGGATCTTTTTCCTTTTATTGTTTTTTCTTTTTGGTATTCATGTGATGAAATGAATGTATTATGAATGAACGCAATTGATGGTGATGTATGTAATGAATGAATGGTTTTGCCTTATTGATTATCATTTGAAAAAGTTATGAACCATTGTTTAGAAGTCTTTGCCTTTATTGCTTAATCAGGGTCACCAATATAGTACTACTAGTTTAACCACATTTTGTAGGATGAAATGGACTATGATATATGTGACCATGCGATGGTGGTATGGAATGGAAGCTTGCTTATGAATTTTTTTGCCTTAGGGATAAAGGATCTAGATTTTTTTTCCAAAGACTCAAACATCCTAGTGATCTCAATCAAAATCATCTATTCATCTCACAAATATGTATGATGCTAAGGTTGTCCTAGTGGTTTCAAAATTATCAAGGATCAACTATGTGCAATGATTGTTCATTTTTATTATGAGTAAGGGCAGACTAATCCATTGGTAACTCATGCCAACAATCTAGCTCATCCATGAGCATCCATAGGTCTATACAAAATAAGGTCGATAATGTGATAGATGTGGCACCACGCATAAGGATACCTCATTTCCATACGGGTTTTATTCAACCCATTATTGTAATGAAGATCACCCCACATTTTTCAAAATACTAGGAATTCTAGGGATTCAAGATCCTTTCCCTTTTTTATTGTATTGGATTTTTGGGATTTTATTTTTTTTGTGTTTGCTCATTTTTGTATTTGAGAAAAGTGGTTTTTTTTTTATACTTGCTTATTTTGAGGAGGAGGAAGGGAATTTTATTGCTTTTTATTTATTTTTGGGATACTAGCTCATTTTGAGAAAGGGAAAGGTGCTTTTATTTCTTTTTTAATGCTTTTGGGATACTTGCTCATTTTGAGGAGGAGCAAGGAATTTTTATTTCTTTTGGAATGCGTTTTGGGATACTGGCTCATTTTGAGGAAGAGCAAGGGAATTTTATTACTTTTGGGATTATTTTTAAGATTTTGCTCATTTTGAGGAAGAGCAAGGGATTTTTTTGGGGGGATGAAGGTGGAGCTTATCCTTTTGTCAACTCTTAGCTTTCTATACCATGCACATAATTGGATGAATAGGGCAAACCTTTCACTTTATGGCAATAGCAACTCATGAATTCATCATTTCTAAGTTTCATAATGTTTTTGGATATTTTGATGTGCATGGTCCAAGAGAAAACTTGATTAACCAGGAACAACCTATAGCACCTAATGATTTTTTGACTTTAAATTAAGGTTGTTTGAAACACTAGGAGTGGTTGAGTGACTGAAAACACCTAGATTTTGTTCTATAAATATGTTAATGACCAAAGGACCACTTAGAAAGTTGTAAATGATTATGACTGATGGATTGGTGACTAATAAACTGAAGGTGTCCCTTATGAAGGCAACAAAACAAGTACTAACAATTACTCATGATGTTATTGAATATAAATGGTATGACTATGCAAGTGCCATGAAAGTGGAATGTGTGAATGCAATAAAAGTGGGATTGTGAACGTGATGTATTAAAAATTTTGAAGAACACAAGCTTATACTGAGAGGGGGGGTGAACAGTATAAGACCTCTTTTTACTTTTTCCTTTATATTACAAAATAGTAAAGCTATATACCCACAGCAATATCAAAACAATGCACAATATCATCCACAAAGTAACACCAATTTTTACGTGGTTCACCCAGAATGGTCGGGCTACGTCCACAAAACTTTTCTCTAAAAGTTATCTCAAATTTCTTTGGGAATCCTTCCCAATTACAATGTTTATGAGCCTCGGCCCAAAGGAGATACTTTCCCCCAATCTAAATTTATGAGCCTCTGCTCAAAGGAGATACCTTCCCCTCGCTCTCGGAAATGATCCCTCGGAAGATCAACTGTCTCTACCTCTTTCCAAGCACGTGGAACTCCTTTCCATCGAAGACCTCCTGTCCTTAATGCTTAGCCTAAGAGACCTCTGCCTTCTATGATCACGTCCACAGCAGCTCAAGCAACCTGTACCAAACACAGTCAATCGGTCTAGCATAAGTCTTCCTCTGTCTGTCAGATCTGTCCAACACTTGAATAGATCAATCATCTGCACACAAGCCTTCTCAAAGACTTGCCAAATCTGTCCTTGGGTTCTTCTAAAAGAACCAATGCACCTCTATCCTTAAGCAGCAGCACTCTGCATTCGTCTTTGCCCTTGTGCTCTCTATGCCCTCTGCTCTTTTTGCACAATCACTACCGCACTTGATCGAACTTCAACCTTTGCACCTCTGCACAATCACAGTGGCACCGTCTTCACACACTCTACTTCCTTTGCGATCTTTCACACTTGGAATGATTTGATGAAATGCACTCTGCACACTATGATCGAATTTCACACTCTGCTCACTATCTGCAAACATCACACTACAACTACATATATTTTTTCAACTCTCCAAACAACCCTCCTTTTATAACAAAATTTTCATGATGAAAACTTTAATCTTAGTCGGTTGTTATACCAAAAACAAACCCTAATCTACATCGACTGCAAGCCCTAATTTTTGTCGGCTAAAATTTAACTTTGTCGGCTTCACTGCCTCTGTAACTCTTCTATAGCTTTTGCCGTGAAACTACAACATGTCACGATATCGTGACACCTTTGCAACCATACACTTTCTTTTGGATTTTGTCATGATATCGTGACACTTCAGCCTTTGACGACTTCAACCAAGCTCTTGTCGCGATATCGTGACACTTTTGTCTTTGTCAGCATCAACTTTGCTTTTGTCGCGATATCGCGACACTTCTCCCTTCGTCGGCCTAATATCTGCTTTTGTTGTGAAATCGTGACACTTCTGCCTCTACAGACTTTGACTTCACTTTTGTCGTGATATTGTGACACTTCTGTCTTCATAGCCTTCCTCTCTGCTTTTGTCTCAAAATCATGACACTTCTCCTATAGAAGACCTGCATTCTATTTTTGTGGTGAAATCGTGACACTTTCTCCAACCAAACACTGCCATCTCAATATGTCACGAAATCATGACACTTTTTGCATCTGTTTGCTTTTTCTTCAACCTATCGCGAAATCACGACATTTCTTACTTCGAAACCTTTCCTTTGCTGCATGTCACAAAATCGTGACAGTTCTTACTTGGAACAGTTTCATCTGCAGCATGTCGTGAAATCGCGATGATTTCAGCTTTCGTACGTCTTCTTTGCAATCTGTCATGAAATCGTGACGCTTCTCATTTCAGACTCTTCCCTTTGCTGCATGTCGCAAAATCGTGACAGTTCTCACTTCGAGTTCTATAGCATGTCATGAAATCGTGACACTTTATCTTGCTTCCACTTTGACTTCTGACTTGTCACGAAATCGTGACACTTTTTCTCCTTAGCGCTTTTCTTTTCTTCGGGTCACAAAAACCCGACATGTCACGATATCGTGACACTTTTTCTCTCAAACTCTCTCTCCTGCATTATGTCACGAAATCGTGACACTTTTTCTTTCGGACTCTCTCTCCTGCAACATGTCACGAAATCATGACACTTTTTCGTCCGTTCAACCTTCCTTGCAATATGTCACGAAATCATGACATTTCTGACTCCGAACATTCTCTCTCCTCTTTGAGTCATGAAACTGTGACATGTCGCGATATCGCGACACTTTTCTAACTTGCTTTCTTTCGAACCTGTCATGCGGTAACCTTCATCAAAACAAATTATTTTACATCAAATCAAATTCCTTCAAAAGCTTCTTGACATCAATGACAACTTATACACTTGAGCAAAGGCAATGTACCCAAGGTACCCAAAATTTCCAACAATCTCCCTCTTTGTCATTGATGGCAAACCTTTACTGAAAAACACATCTCAGGAGCCAAAACTGAAACCAACTGTGCTAACAACTGAGAAACTGTGCCCACAACCGAGAATCTTCCTTTGAAGTTTTGCTCCCCCTGACTTGAAGCTTTCCTCTTCACTTGAAGCTCTCCCCCTTACTCATATCTCTCCCCCTTTGTCATCAATGGCAAAGGGTCACCTTTGGGGCTCGGGACTAAGAATGAGCCTCTTAGCTTAGTCCCTCCCCCACCTCCTGATGAGGTGATTAATTTTGGGGTGGGAGTAAAACTCCCATTAGGCACTGATCATCATTAGCGTCTATAATTTCCTTGTTGGACCTTCTCTTGAACTCTTTGTCCATATTCCTATTCTTGTTCCTGTCATTGTTCCTGTTCCTGCTATCATTCTTGTTCTTATCCATGCCTTGATCCTTAGACCTGTTCATACCACTGTTCTTGTTCTTGTACCTTGGAAGTTTAGCTCTACATTGTCTAGCTGTGTGACCTTCATTGTTGCACTTATAACAAGTAACAATGTTATTTCTTTTAGGTATACCTGTTCTTTGAATCTGTTTATTCTGACTAACCCTATTCCTGTTATTAGCCTTGCAAAAAATTGCCTTATGCCCAAACTGTTTATAAGAGGAGCAATACCCTTGAAAGAAATTACCACCTCTAAAACTGTTATTTACCTTCCTTACTTGAGTCATGCAATGCGAAGCCATGTGACCAAACCTATGACACGCAAAACATCTGCCTTGAAATTTTCCTTTATTTGACCTCTTGGGTCCTAAAAACTTCTTCTTCTCATCCTGAATTCTATTTTCTATTTCTGCGCATCTATAATTCAAGAACTCATGATCTGAAATACTTTCCTCATCAAAACTCTCTTCCTTTTGGAGTCTCTTACTAGACTCTTCATCTTGTTCCTTGTGGGGCTTAACAAAACCAAGGCCTGTTTTATCTGTTGTCTTTCTTTGACCTTTGATGAGTGACTTAACCTTTTTGGAGCTATCTTGAAACCTGTAAAGCTTATCCTTGTACTCTTTAATTTCCTCTTTCAAAGAAGCCATTTTTTGTTCTAACTCACTATACTCAAGAACCTTAGACTCTAACTCATCCTTGAGTTCTTGCGTCTTAGCTATAGAGAAATCAAGATTTTCTATAAGATCATCTCTCTCCATACAACATTCATCTAACTTATCCTTAAGTCTAGCATTCTTCTTTCTTTCCTTTTTCAAAGCACTAAGAGCACTACTAAGTTCACTTTCATGATCCTTTATTTGTTTGCTTTCTAAATCATCAAAGCCTTTTTCAGATTTCTTATCACTAGAGGTGCTACCCTTTTCAAAAACCATACATGCATCTTCCTTATAGTTTTCTATAAGCATCCTCATACATACTGGAAACCAAATCATTATTTGTGCAATCATCCTCAAGGTGACCAAAATTTCCACATCTAAGACATTTCATGATAATGAATCTATGTTTCGGTTCTTCCTATTTTTCTGATATGAACAACATCTCATTTTCATTATCACTTGAAGAACTTTCACTATCACTACTAGAACACTTACTTGCTTTGTCTAGGTAGAAACTCTTCTTGTGCTTGTGAGAATACCTTTTTCCTTGATTGTTGTGCTCATCTTTGTTCTTTCTGTGATGCTTGTGCTTTTTAGAATCCTTGCTCTTAGAATCCTATTTATCTTCATCACTTTCATCCTTGGGAACAGTACAGTCTGTAGCATAATGACCAAACTTTCCGTAATTGAAACATCTTATATTTTTCACGCTTTTGTGCTTTCTAGAGAATTTACCTTTCTTTCTGTAATATGCCTCTTCATCACTAGAAGACTCATCACTCTCTTGAAGTTGTTCACCCTTGGATTTCTTGGTAGCCTTAAAAGCTACCTCTTTCTTGACATCAACCTTCACTTGAGTTCTCAACTCAAATGCTGCAAGTATACTATGGAGCTCATCCTTTTTCAACTTATCCAAATATTTAGCTTCCTCAATAGTAGAAATATTTTCACTAAATCTATTAGGAAGAGATCTTAAAATCTTATCACAAACATCATTTTCAGCAAGCTCAAGACCTAAGTATTTCATGGAGTTAACAACCTCATCCATACGAAGCATGTAGTCACTAATATTTTCATCATCATTCATCTTGAGTTGTTCAAAAATACCTTTGAAGTGTCTCAAATTGGCCTTTCTGACATTTGTATCACCTGTATGAACCACCTACAACTGTTTCCACATTTCACTCGCTGTCTTGCAGTGAATCACTTTGGTGAGATCTGCTTTCTGTAAGCCTTTCAAGATTGCATTCATTGCTTTTGAATTGCTATGATGTAGGAGCCTTTCTTCTTTAGTATTTGGACCATGTACAGGAATAGTGTACTCATCTTCAATTACTTCCCATACCTCATTACCAAGTGCCATTAGATGAACCTTCATCCTTGCACTCCAAAGACCAAAATCTGACCCATCAAGAATAGGTGTTGCATTGCCACTTGAATAATCCATTGTGTTATTTACTAGCTTTTTCTTCAAGATGTTAAACTTTTCGAAGGCACCCGCTCTGATACCAATTGAAGAACACAAGCTTATACTGAGAGGGGGGGTGAATAGTATAAGACCTCTTTTTACTTTTTCCTTTATATTACAAAATAGTAAAGCAATATACCCACAACAATATCAAAATAATGCACAATATCATCCACAAAGTAACACCAATTTTTACGTGGTTCACCCAGAATGGTTGGGCTACGTCCACAAAACTTTTCTCTAAAACTTATCTCAAAGTTCTTTGGGAATCCTTCCCAATTACAATGTTTATGAGCCTCGTCCCAAAGGAGATATTTTCCCCCAATCTGAATTTATGAGCCTCTGCTCAAAGGAGATACCTTCCCCTCTGCTCTGGAAATGATCCCTTAGAAGATCAACTATCTCTACCTCTTGCCAACACATGGAACTCCTTTCCATCGAAGACCTCCTGTCCTCAATGCTTAGCCTAAGAGACCTCTGCCTTCTATGATCACATCCACAGCAGCTCAACAACCTGTACCAAACATAGTCAGTCGGTCTAGCACAAGTCTTCCTCTATCTGTCAGATCTGTCCAACACTTGAACAGATCAATCCTCTGCACACAAGCCTTCTCAAAGACTTTCCAAATTTGTCCTCAAGTTCTTCTCAAAGAACCAATGCACCTCTATCCTTAAGCAGCAGCACTCCACATTCGTCTTTGCCCTTGTGCTCTCTACGCCCTCTGCTCTTTTTTTGCAATCACAGCCGCACTTGATCGAACTTCAACCTTTGCACCTCTACGCAATCACAGTGGCACCGTCTTTGCACACTCTGCTTCCTTTGTGATCTTTCACACTTGGAATGATTCGACGAAATGCACTCTGCACACTACGATTGAATTTTGCACTCTGCTCACTATCTGCGAACATCGCACTACAACTACATATATTTTTTCAACTCTCCAAATAGCCCTCCTTTTATAATAGAATTTTCATGATGAAAACTTTAATCTTAGTCGGTTGTTATACCAAAAACAAACCCTAATCTATGTCGGCTGCAAGCCCTAATTTTTGTTGGCTAAAATTTAACTTTGTCGGATTCATTGCCTCTGTAACTCTTCTGTAGCTTCTACCACGAAACTACAACATGTCGCGATATCATGACACCTTTGCAACCGTACACTTTCTTTTGGATTTTGTCACGATATCGCGACACTTCAGCCTTTGACGATTTCAACCAAGCTCTTGTCTAATATCGTGACACTTTTGTCTTTTTCAGCATTAACTTTGCTTTTGTCGTGATATCACAACACTTCTCCCTTCATCGACCTCTTATCTTCTTTTGTCGTGAAATTGTGACACTTCTGCCTCTGCAGACTTCGACTTAACTTCTATCACGATATCATGACACTTCTGTCTTCATAGCCTTCCTCTCTGCTTTTGTCATGAAATCACAACACTTCTCCTATAGAAGACCTGCATTCTATTTCTGTCATGAAATCATGATACTTTCTCCAACCGAACGCTACCATCTCAATCTGTCACGAAATTGTGACACTTTCTGCATCTGTTTGCTTTTTCTTCAACCTGTCACAAAATCGTGACATTTCTTACTTCGAAACCTTTCCTTTGTTGCATGTCATGAAATCATGACAGTTCTTACTTGGAACAGTTTCATCTATAGCATGTCACGAAATCACGATGATTTTAGCTTCCGTACGTCTTCTTTGCAATCTATCATGAAATCGCGATGCTTCTCATTTTAGACTCTTCCCTTTGCTGCATGTCATGAAATCGCGATAGTTCTCACTTCGAGTTTTGTAGCATGTTGTGAAATCATGACACTTTATCTTGCTTCCACTTTGTCTTCTGACTTGTCGTGAAATCGTGACACTTTTTCTCCTTAGCGCTTTTCTTTTCTTCGGGTCGTGAAAACCCGACATGTCGTGATATCGCGACACTTTTTCTCCCGGACTCTCTCTCCTACATTATGTCATGAAATCGTGACACTTTTTCTTTCAGACTCTCTCTCCTGCAACATGTCACGAAATCGTGACACTTTTTCATCCGTTCAACCTTCCTTGCAATATGTCGCAAAATCATGATATTTCTGACTCCGAACATTCTCTCTCCTCTTTGAGTCGCAAAACTGTGACATGTCGCGATATCGCGACACTTTTCTAACTTGTGTTATAATCACAATGACACTGAGAGGGGGGTGAATCAGTGTGTTCTTTAAAAAACTTAAAAGCAATTTAGACTTTTAAATAAACAGTAGCAGATTAAAACATAAATAATAAAAGTACTAAGAGCATCACACATAACATGACATTTTAACGAGGTTCACCGATGTGGCTACTCCTCAAAAAGGACTGCTTGGACTACCATCCAAATCTAGTCAAATACAAAGCTCCAACTTTACATAATCATTCACCAAACACCAACCGGTAAGAGGCACCAACCCCTAAGTTTTATCTGCTACAACAGAATGGAGCACCAACTCCAATTTTTCCAGCACCAACTGGAAAGAGGCACCAACCCCTTTTTCAAGCTACAACTTGAAGATAATAATAAAAATTGTAGAATGTAAACTTTCACCTCAATTATCACGATCTGCTATTTTTCTGCGATCTGCTGCTTGTCGGCATTCGACTGCTGCTGTGAAAAATGATTCGCACTTTTTCAACCACTCCTCTATATCTCTCCGTGTTCTCTGCTGCAACTTCACAGAAATATCACTTCTACAGCCAGACTACTGTCATTTCACACTCGAAACACGACTTCTGCATACCGCATTCTTATCTTCTCTTCGCACCACTCACACTGCTGCACCCGAACTTCATACACATATATCACATCACGCTGCACTTTTAAACTTGAAGAACCCTTGCTTTTATAGAAGAAATTTTAGAGGCAAACCCTAGAAGAACGTTGACTGAGAAACCCTAGAATTTTTCAGCTACCAAACCCTAAAATCCGTTGGCCCAGATTTAAATTTTTCGGCCTCAAACTCTTCTCCACCTTCGTTACCTTCCTGTAGCTTATTGCCGCGAAATAGTAACACGTCGGCCCTTTTTAATTTAATTTAATATTCTAATTTAAATTTTTAATAAAATAAAAATTTAAACTAAATATTTAAAATTAAATATCTTCAACTCCGGGGCATCTTTTTCAACAAAATGAAGAGCCAACTTGGGTTTTAAGAAAAACCCATTTCAAGTCTGTTATCCACTGCATCCTTGGATCTGACTGCCTGTGTTGACAACAATGACAATCCTTCTTGCTCAACAACTTGCTTTCTTTCAAACCTGTCATGCCGTAACCTTCATCAAAACAAATTATTTTACATCAAATCAAATTCCTTCAAAATCTTCTTGACATCAATGACAACTTATACACTAGAGCAAAGGCAATGTACCCAAGGTACCCAAAATTGCCAACAAATTTAATGTGTATGAAATTTGTTTTTGTGTTTTATTATTATTATTATTTTCTTTTAGGTATTTTTGAACTGAAATGTGTCCAAAGGGGTTTGGTTCCTTTGGAGATTTTTGAATTGCATATGACAAAAGGAGTTTGGTTCCTTTGGAGCCTTTTGGATTGATATATGACCAAATGGGTTCTTCCTTTGGAGCCTTTGGAACTAATTTGACCAAAGGGGTGTGGCATATTTGGAGCTTTTGAATTGATTTGACCAAAGGGGTGTCCCCTTTAGAGCATTTTGGATGGAATTGATCAAAGGGGTGCCTCCCTTGGATCATTTTGAAATGGGATTTGATCAAAGTGGTTAGTTTCCTTTAGGGCCTTTTGAATTGAATTTATCAAAGGGATACCCCATTTGGAGCATTTTTTATTGAATTGACCAAAGGAATGTCCCCTTTGGAGCCTTTTGGATTGAATTGACCAAAGGGGTGTTCTTCCCTTGGAGCATTTTGGATTTGATAGTGACCAAAGGAGTTTTGTTCCTTTGGAGCTTTTTGAATTGCATGTGACCAAAGGAGTTTGGTTCCTTTGGAGCCTTTTGGATTGAATGTGACCAAAGGAGTTTGGTTCCTTTGGAGCCTTTTTATTTGAATGTGACCAAAGGATTTTGGTTCCTTTGGAGCATTTTAAAATGAATTTTTACCAAAGGGGTTAGATTTATTTGGAACCTTTTGAATTGAATGTGACCAAAGGGGTGTCCCCTTTGGATCCTTTTGGGGCATTTAAATTGATTTGAACAAATGGGTGTCCCTTTTAGATCCTTTTGGATGGAATTGACAAAAGGGTTACCTCCCTTGGAGCATTTTGAAATGAGATCTGACCAAAGGGGTTAGGTTCCTTTGGGGTCTCTTAAATTGAATTGAAAAAAAATATACCCATTTGAAGTGTTTTTTATTGAGTTGATTAAAGGGATGTCCCATTTGGAGCCTTTTGGATTGAATTGGCCAAAGTGGTGTCCTTCCCTTGGAGCATTTTGGATTTAATAGTGACCAAAGGAGTTTTTTTTTTTGAGCTTTTCGAATTGCATGTGACCAAAGGATTTTGGTTCCTTTGGCTATTTTGGATTGAGTGTGACCAAAGGATTTTGGTTCCTTTGGAGCATTTTGGACTAAATTTTGACCAAAGGGATTGGATTCCTTTGGAGCCTTTTGAATTGAATCTGATCAAAGGGGTTTAGTTCCTTTGGAGTTTGCTTTTTTTCTTGGGGAAGGTGTGATACCTTAATCATATCCAAATTTTTTTATGCCTACTGAGAATAGGGAAGGTGTCATACCTTTCGTATCCCCACAATGGTTATTTTGAGTACCAATATTTTGATTGGATGCGATGAATGGACATTCAATGGAAAATACCCCCTTGTTGATAATATGTTGGATCATATTTTTAAAATCATTGTAATCATTGATGTCATGGCTCAATTATAGAGGTAATAATGATCTTCCCTATATGACTTAGGTTTATGATTTTGGGGTTTTGCAAGATGTGTACCAGGTAAAATGATTGTTTTTGCATCCTATAACTTGTGAAATATTGTCAACATGAGCTTGGATAAAGGAGTCCAGATATGGGGTTGACAATTTGAACATGGTTTTTATTGGCCTTACAGATAAGGTTTATGAGGTGGGATATGTTGATGAGGTTTATGGGGTTTATGAGGTGGGTTATGTTGATGAGGTTTATGGGGTGAGTGATGTCGATGTTGTTGATGATGACTCAATTGTGCTCAATGTTTGTGAGGTGATTCAAAATTTTTTGTAAAATAAGCATACTTTTTTGGTGAAGTGAGGGTTGCTGATGATAATATGGTGGAATGATAGTGTGTTGATGATATGATGATGGATGGATGTTGTTCATGGTTGTATCAGTTGGTTTGAAGAGTGGATTCATGAAGATTTGATTGACATGTTGTGGGTGTGGGAATATGGTTTCCTATTGTGATGGAGGAATGGCATGGGGTAGAATGGTGAGGAGAGGCAACAATAGAAATACCAAGCATAGGTTACTCCTAATATCATTAGTATACAAATATGTGATACAGTGATCAAATGGTGAAAGGTGGTTCACTCCTAGGAGTCTCTAAAATGATAGCATGGGTAGTTCTTTACATCATGTCTTGTTCTAAATGGGATGCTTGATTGGAAGGTTCAATGAAGAGATCCACATAGGCCCCCCTTTCTTAGTTATAAAAGTAATTAAGGTTTGAGATATTTGAGCATATTGTTTCATGGATGCAAGTTCTTGGCTTTGGTCTTTTTTAGGGTTTTGGCTTGAATCTAGTTCAAAACCATAAGCTAGAAGTGGAATGAGGTTATGAATGTGAAGGTGTGTGTGAACTATGGTCGAGTGCAAATGAATAACACACAAATAAAACAAAAAAATAAACTTTTTCTAAGTTTTCACAAGATTTTTATTTTTTATTTTTTTTTAAGTTTTAAAAAGTTTTCGATTTTTTTTTGTAAACAAAAGTGCAATGTTTGATCATATAACAAATCTAAGGATTTCACCCAAATGCTCTCACACACTAACTTGGTGATGAAATCCAAGTTGTGAAACCCATCAAGGCTTGGTGATGAAGTCCAAGTCCGATGAGGGAGCCTAGGTACTACCAATCCTCATCTAGTTCATCGTGGTCAATGATACATCCTTTGAAGAAGAATGCATGCTATTTTCCATGGCTACGATGGTTCTTGGACTGAACTTGACCAAATAATGGGGTAATTATTGGTGGTTTTTGATGAAATATAACCTTACCAATGTTCATGTGCAAGTGTGTGAGGATATTTTTTACTATGGTGTTATGCAGATCTATGATGTAATTCTATTTTTATGCCTAAATGCAAAAAAGAAAACATAAAAAATGGAAATATTTTTACAAAAATAAGGATAGGTGTCTCTTGTTTTTGCACCGCATTATTATTTACATAACACAATACAAAAAGGAGAATTTGTAGACACAAAAACCTAGGTATTCAAAAAATATCAGTTTGTATTGCACATCACAATCCTACATAATAAATTTATGTACCTAAGTCTAAACTTAGGTGTCTAAAATATTGCAGATTATCCTATTTTATAGATTTTAATAAATATGGAAAATCCCCTTAGGATACCCTAACTAATCACTAGATATGTGTCCTAGCTACCACTACCCTTCACCTTGCCACATCTCTCACACTCATGTCCCCTTGTCCCTTCACATGGGATATCCCTTACACCTCACTCCACTTGCAGTCACCCATTAGCCAAATCACCCCAGTTAAGTGAGACACCCTAGGTGACTCACTGTAACTACCCCTCCCATTTGGTAGCCCTAGATTACCACATGAAAATTTTGGCTTGCCACCTCTCTTTCCCTCCAAAAACCCAAAATATACCTACAAAAGAAAACCTGCCTCATCAACCAAAGGAGGCTAATAGTACACACTGTTAGGCTATTGAAATATCACCAAGAGATCACACACATCAAATATTTGAAGCCTTGAAGTGCCTCTTTTTAGATCTTTCTGCCTTTCAACCTCAATCATCCATATGTGATTACATAGTTGCAACTATCCTCTTATGGTTTCCTAACAACCCATCTGTAGGTGATCAATCATAGCCACACACCCGTGGTTACTCAGAACATAGAAAACCACAACAATCATGGATCGATGATTTGATTTTAAGTAAGGTATTTTAGATTTTATTTCTTTGTTTTTTATACTATATTTCTTGTTTCTACTAGGGTTTTATAGTGATTTTCACTATCTTGATAAAAAGGTGTTATTGACCCTTGTTTGAATTATATGTGTGTAGAGATAGGTATTTGGAGAGCTATTGAAGTTGGAGTGGTCCCCTTGATGAATACTAAAATCCCATTGAAGCATACAAAAGATGACATTTGATCCAACAACTTGATATAACACAAATTATATAAAAATACCAATTTTATTAATGAAATAAATGCTTTAGGTTACAAATAGTGAGTATTCCCATTATTATTTCATAAATGTACAACAATCCTGATGATATATTTTGAGAGCTCCTCAATGTAGGTGGGCTTCATGTATAATAAATGCCACTGGTAGTTTTGTTGTTGATTTTTCTCCTTTACACCTTTTTGGGACCTACAAAAGAGAGTTAGTGTGTTTGGAGGCTTGCCTTAGTCAGGCCCCATTTTGAAGAAGACAAATCAATATTAAATATGTAGATAAAAGTGATGTAAACTGGAGAAATGACTATAAAAAAATGAAAAGAAGTGTACCTAATATATTTGATGTTGTAGACCTGTTGTAGGGTCAATTTGCATGGCAAGGGTTGAATTGGAGTCTTGATTCGTAGGGTAGGGGGAAAATTGAGCTGTAAGTACTTTATGCTATATATTATTTATTCATATGAGCTCCTAAGATGATATTATGATGTATGTATGGTGCAGATATGTCAGATTGTATTCTGGTCAAATTTTTGTAGATTTTCTATAAGTTAGCTAAAAGGGAGAGAGATATATAGAATAAGAGGGGAAGCCCTCTATTTATATAAAAATATGAGGTTAGGAGAGGAGGTTAGATAGACCAACCCTTAAAATTACTCCATGTTGGAGTTAGGTTAGGGTTTGAATAGGTGTCAAACCCTCATGCCTTGGAGAAATATCTCCTCCTCACACGTGTGAGGAAGAGTTAGGATTAACTAGGGTTAGTTAGATCCTAGGTTATATTAGGGTTTAGTTAGGTCATTTGGAAATATCCTAACTAATTTCATGTGCACACATGTGTGGAAGTGTGTTTAGGATTAATTTGACTTAGGACCCTAATTAAACTCACTTAAGTGAAAAAGTGCATTTAATTAAAATTCAAATATGAACTAGATCACTAATCAACCTAATTAGGCTTTTAGATAATAATAAGGTCCCATGAAGGCTAATTAGGTGTAGGGGAGGGCTTAAGTTACCTTAGGGGTCTAATTGATGGTCTCCTAGTAGGTAGGAGGTATTTTGAAGGTGTTTTACCTAGTTTTGTAGGTTTCAAAACCTATGGATGACTAATATAGCCTATGAATGACTACGATGGTCTAAAATAGCCTATGATCCTATGATAACCTATACCAGTCTACAAGTATGTATGTAGATGTGCAAGTATCTAGAAGTGAACATGTGCAACTTTGAGGTGTCTACATTTACCCCTTTTTGTACTATGTTGTATGGAACATAGTTTAGTGCAATGATATGAGAAGGTGATGATATGTTTTTAATTGGAGGGGAAGAAGGAAAAGAGAATAATAAGAAAAAATAATAAGATCTAATAAAAGGTATGTAGTTGCTCAAATTGTGACCATACAACATTGATCGATAGCCAAGAGGATAAGGGGAAAGAAGAAGAAGAGAAAAGAAGAAGAATAGAAAAGAAGAAGGGAATAGAAGCAGAAGAGAAGAATGAATGAATGCAAATTATGAAATGGAGGTGAATGGATGCATGTGGATGACTATGAATGCAGTGTGATGATTTTCTGATTTTGTATAACATTTGACAATGTTGTATTAGTCACTTGGGAGGGCAACTTATGACTGATTTGCTTTTTGAAACCAATGCAATATGGTCCAAATATGAATAGAACACATGTCTATTAGATTGTTTACTTTTTATTGATTGATGAGTGCAAGGTGACACTTATAAAACCATTTGAGTTGGGTAGCATGGATTATTCAAACATACCATTAATTATGTGATCGTCACCGACATACATAAATTCTAGAGTGACATATTTGTTATTGGGTTATTCAAACATACCATTCAGTATTTGGTTAGGGCCGACTGAATGATAGAGTGGCATCTCAAATATTGTGCATGGCTCTCATGATTTAACAAATGTTTGATTTAGGATAGAATTATATCTTGAGATAATATTCAACAAAAAAATTTGTAGATAGATGTGATATCTATGATTTGGATGTTTGATTGTTTGGTTGAATGTAAAGTAGATTTTGGATATGAATACCCTTAAAATGAGGAATAAAAAATGAGGTGAATGAAAAGTGATGAAGTGATTATGAGGTAATTTATAGAAGAAAATGGATGATAATAAGGATGAAAAATTACCTAGAGAGGAAGAGGGAAAGGTAATCTAGGGGTTAGAGTAAAAAATTGATGATTTTTTAGGCAGGAGCTTCAATTCCTATGGTAGGGATAAATTGAACCTAGATTCATTGGTTGGGGAGAGAATTGGACCTAAATCATAGGGTGGAGGGTGAATTAGAGTTTTTAGGTATTTTTTTACCTTTTTTATGTGTGTGGGGGTTCATTTACAACGTGCAAGTTGAAGAGCAAGGAGTGAGTGATGTTTGTTGATGCAGAGCATTGGCAATGGTTGGGTAGTATGTCTAGTGTGGTTGCAGAGAGAGTATTAGAGGCATCGATAGGTAGTGTAGAGCATCCTACAAAGGAGCCTATGATGATGGAGGATGTGAGGGAGGATGTTGGGGCTGAGATGGGTGTCAATTATTTGATTGATGTGAGAGACTTCGATGACATTGGAGATATTGGAGAGATACCCATTGATAAGTAGGAGAGACTAGAGGTTGATGAGGAATTGTTGATGTTGTGTGAGAGGGTACGATAGTTAGAGGGGCAACTTCATACTAGTGAGGAGGGTTGGGAGGTAGATTGATAGATATGGAGTGAGGAGCATAGGGATTTGGAGGAGTGACTAGTGGATGTAGAGGTGGTAGGTACCACTAGGGAGAAGGTGTTTCAGAACTTTATTATAATTAATAGAAATTATTCACCAATATGCAAAAATATCAAATCATTCATCCATAATAAATTATCCACAATAACAATCCACAAATGAGAGAGAGATAGATAATACCCTTACGGTAGAGAAACACCAATAATAATCCTTAAGGAAGGAACAACTCCACAAGATCTCCCAATATGAGAGATACCACTTAAGGATGGCAAAGTCCAATAAGCCACTTCGTGGGCAATGACGATTATATAATATTATTATCCAATGATGATTACAATAACAAATATCTCTTCTTTATATATCCATATTCTTATTCTACTTTGGGAGCCTACTACTAATTTAATATTATATTATAACATAATATAATATTATAATACAATCAACCTTGGGTTATGTGTGGCCCATGCAAACCCTTATACAATATAATAATATATCTCCAAATATCTATTCCTAGGCACCCTACCATGCCACCCTCCTTACAAATGTTTCTCCCTCAAAACATATAAAGAAATATTATAATATGATTTGCTAAGCAATGTTAGCAACTGGTACCAATCTTGATCATCCATCCATCCAAGTGAAACATGTTTATGTTGGTATACCATTTTGTTACTTGAGTCTCCAAATCTTATTCGTTTGCTCCACACTTCTGTTGTTGTATTTTGATAACTTGAATTATAGGTCCACTTTTTCCTTGATGCTGATGAACTACTCTAAAAACTAGGATTACTATGATTTCTTTTCCAAACTCTACCATAGTTGGTACCCTTATGATTCCATGTGTAACCATAATATTGTTTTCTTGAACCATACCTCCAAGATTGTTGCTTCTCATGGTGGTGTGGATGACGATATGGTGCAACCTTAACTTGATGTTCTACCTTTTTTGACTTTCCAAAATTTTTCTCCATCACTTTAAATTCTTCTAAACATTGTTCTTTCATGTTCTATTTGTTTGGTGTGTCCTTGTGCTCTTCTATCAAAGCTTCCTTGGACTCTGTTACTATTATTTCCACTGAATCAGTTGTTGCTACTTCTTCCATGGACTTTGTTGCTACTATTGCCTTCTTTTATTCTATTTCATGTTCTTCAATTTGTTTCTCTGCAACCACTTATTGATTTTTCTTGGATCCTTGCTCCTTAAGTTGAGAAATATCGTGTAGTGTTATCTTCTTTTTCCTGTACCATAACTTCATAAACTTCTTTTGCACATTAATGTTAACATTACCCAAAGAATCTAACAAAGTATAACCAAGAACAATATCCTCCTCATCCATCTTAATAGCATAGAAATCTGAATGTAAAACATATTTATCCATGGTGATATTCAAATATTCAAAAATATGAACATGCTCACCCTCTAGTTGTATGTCCTTAATTTTTGTTTCTTGAACTTTCAACTTCTTAGCCAAAGTAATATTAATAAAATTATATCTACTACTAAGGTCAATGGAAATAATAACCTGTTCCTTTTGAATGCTTCCATTTACTTTCAAAATAGACTTTTTATATTCAAACAAATTCCTTTGTCCCTTTTCTAATTTATCTTCTACCAAAGGTATGGTTTCCTCTATCTGCATACTGACATATTTTTTATCTTCCCTGACATTTTCTTATTTCTTATTGAGTAATTTTATTTCTTTTTCATGGTCTTCATTATTTTTCTTGAAAATTTCCCATTCTCCTTTTATTTC